>JAOTON010000262.1:600000-830000 GCA_034440635.1 Lepas anatifera
AGACCAAAATCGAAAGGCCCGTGAGACCAAGATCGAAAGGCCTGTGAGACCGAGCTCGGGGGAGGGGCCCTGAGACCAAGCTCGGGGGCCGAGGCCAAGCTCGGGACCCCCTGAGACTGAGCACAGGGGTCCCCAAGATCAATATTCGGTACTCTGGAGCCCTCGATACCGATTATCAGGGGGCCTCCTGAGACCAAGCTCGGGAGCCCCCCCGAGACCAAGCTCAGGGGCCCCCGAAATCAATTTTTGTGTTTTTAGTGCATAAGGTCAGCCCAAGGGGGTCCGCGGACCCCTGAGACCCCCCTCCCCTGGCTACACCACTGTCAGAACATCTCAAGGGGCCCATTCAAGCTCTCGGCCGCCCGGTCAGTGGCAGTAAAGCCTTATAGGGATCCCAGACCATCTCAGGGGCCCTCAGTTCAACACAGAGGCCCATATTAGCTCTGATGACCAGATAAACTTAAGGGCCCGGATCATCCAGGGGCCCCTTTTCGGCATATTTGGGGCTTCAGAACATTTCAGGGTTTCAATTAAAGCTTATAACCAAATTTCAGAGCAGGGGCCCTATTCCTGTGCATGGGCCTCAGATAAGTTTAGGGTCTTCTGTGCATCACAGGGGATCCAGATTAGCTCAAGGGGCAATATTAACTTAACGGTCCCAGCTCAGCTCAGGGGCCCCCAGGTCGGTGGATATAGGTTCTGGCCACCTCACGAGGCCCTGTTTAAGGTCACGGCTCCTAGCTCAGTTTAGGCATCCTAGAACAGTTCATGCTGCCCAAACCATCTCAGGGGCGCTCAGTTCAGCTCAAGGGGCCCAGATTAGCTCGTATGGCATCAGAGGCCAGTTCAGGGGCCCCGAGAAGCTTAGGGGACCTTAAAATCAACTCATAGGACCTCAACTTAGTTTAGGGGCACAGGTAAGTTTAACGGGGTTCCGGGGCAAGCTATCGGGACAGTTTGAGTTTCTTGCTTGATATTACAGTTGTTGATATTCTTATCTCCGTTGCGGGGGGCCCATGCCAGAAAAGTGGGGGGGCCAGTGGCCCCCTGGCCCCCCCGGTTCCTACGCCTATGCTGTTTTCCACGGCCAGGAATTGTTGCCAGGCCCTGTGTGAGGCCAATTCCCGGTTGCCGTCGCCCTGCCTGGTTTTGGGGGACTGTCGCTGCTTAAGGTCATTACTGGCCGTAAGCGCTGCGATGTGTGTTCGTACCAAAGCAGCAAAGGGACATGACTACTAATAATTCAGTTTCTGGTCACCTAATCTTATCACCGCAAGTCTTATCTATTGAATTGCCTATCGAGGCATAGGTAGATGCAGGATTTCCGATCGCGTGCAAAAGGAAGCACTTGGGCGGGGGCTCCATCTGAACCACGGGGACGCCTTTTTAGGTGTTAAACCTATAGTGGTGGCTCCAGTACTTGCATCCTGAGGGGGAAGTTGGAGGTGACATTTCTGGTGGGGCCGTCGACCTTTCACGGGGCCCCATGACCATTTCAGGGGAGGGCGAGGGGTGATGGGGAGGGGGGGTAAATTCTCCCTTGCCCTCTAGATGCGCCTATGTATCGAGGCTTTTAGCTGAGGGAAGGATCGGCTGTCTAGGAGCTTTGCTCTTTTCTCTGCCACTGACTGTATTTCGAATGACTTCGGTACCCAAAATTTGTCGCAATCACTGGTTGGAGTGCTGGCGTGTTTTTTCCACCGCTGCCCAGTTTCAAGTTCCAGCAGAGCCTCTGAATAACTTGATCTGATGCCCCAAATCCCTCTCAGCAGGGTGAGAGCTGGCGAAGCTGTATAACCTTGGCAGTTAGTGTGTCGTCGTTAAACCGTAACAAGTATTATCAGAGGTTATCGAAAGCGGCAAGATTCTGGAGCAAAAATTCCCTCTTGTGATAGCATTTGTAGACGTGGACATGTTGCACATCCCCAGGAAATTATTTCATTCCGCTCTTGAACAGCGTTGCCTGCATGCTACTTGCTGGGCTCGGAAATATTCCGAAATGCACACGGTAGGCAATCCCGCAGTACGTACTGCGTATGTATACTAGCCGGCAGGACACCAAACGAAGTGTTGCGGGCAGTACCGCAATACAGAACCGCCGGGAAAGTTGAATAGCCCTGACTTACCTGCATGGTATTGGCGGAACACTTGGCCATGCCGTTTTGTTTTCCACGGTCTGCAGCGGCATGCACGCTACCAATTTTGAATTGTTTGGGAGCATGCTGTAAGATTGGGCTCAGCACAAATAGCTGCTGCTTTCTGCTAGAATAAACTCAATTTTTAGAACACCAAATCGAGTGATCTTTGTACCCCACCCCATCGCAGACCTGAACATGCGGATGCTTTGACATGGCAACACGGCCAAATTGTCTCGTGATCTCTGCTGCTGTGGCAAGGATGCACGAAGAAGTCATAGAAAACCAAGCGCGTGTTCAGCGCTGCGACGAATGTGGTATAAAGACAATACTCAGTTTGGCGCTCTAAAATGATGGAAGTTGGGTCCAGGGAACAGAGCTGCAAAAAATCTCAAATCTGTCGGGCACTTTGGAAAAAACCTCCAAATCTGTCGGGTGGTTAGGATAGGACTATTAAAATTGTCTAGAACCCATTCAATTGGTAAAATGTTCCTACTCTTTTTCCACATTCTTAATAGAAAATACTAAAATTAGCATAAAGAACTTCAAGTTTGGCACCAATGGATATCATTATCCTTATTTTTGTGCTCTGATCCTTATATGTGTGATATCCTTATTTTTCGTGCTCTGAAGCCGCCTATGGAAAATCTAAGTGGAATGACACAAGTCTATTAATTTTCAAAACTCTAGAACTGAGACTATTCTTCGGGTTTTCAATTATCAGACACGCTCAGGAAATTAAGGTTATCGGCAGAAACCTATAACAAATTGAATACCGAACCACCAATTCTCATTTTCTGGAGTCACCATTGGTAAAGGAAATTTATTATTGGATGTAATTTGAGATTTGTGGACGTACAGCATACAAATAGTGTGTGTCAAAGTCAGCTCGACTGGGTCTTGAATAAGACTCAGTCTTGAATTCAGATGATTTAGGTCACAGGTGGAAATATACAATAACATGAAAAGCAGCCCCCCTTTTTCAGTCCTCTGCAGCCGCCATTGACAAAAAATGCTACACTAGAATGAGAATAAGTGATATTTTGTTATTATGTTACATAGTCCAGCCCAGAATACTTAAAAATATAGTTTGCAACGGAAGAAAGCTGACCTGGTTCCCATACCATGCGGTTAGTTATGCCAGCTTCTGCAGATTTTTATGATTTCAGTTTTTGGAGGTGGGAGGGGGTAATTTGGAAGGAACCCCCAAAATTTATATATGGATTTTGCTCTGATGGCCAGACAAACAAGATTGGAGGGGTACTTTTTGATATTCGAAAGTGTTTTTTAAGGATCATGGCTACTTGTAGTTGAATACAAACATGTAATATTAGCTTTCCATGACTTTAAATGCATGTTTACATGAAAAATCCTAAATTTTGAAGCTGTTGGCTATCTCAAATTTTTTCATGCATTGCCGTGCTCATTTCCATGAGGGTACGTGGTTTAGGATCTGAAGTTCATGAGGCTAATAAATAACCTTAAGTCAGTTAGATAGTAAATGTCAAATAAATATCATGTTTCCAAGGAAGTTAAGAGTAAAAGGAATGAGTAAAGGTTGCACTAGGCTGTGTTTTTGTTATGTCTTTGTCCCCTTGACATAGATCATAGGCATATTTAGGTAAGTGAATAAAATGAAATAGGAGAAATAGTTTGGTACTTAAAACTCATATTAATGTGGAAAGGTGAAGAGTTTTGTTTCTTTGGCATTTACAAATCCACTGATGAAGGTATGCAACTTTTGTGGTTAATTCTGGACAAACAGGCATTGGATTTAAAAGAAGACGGAAGGGAAAATCAAATGTTTTAGTCTAATTTGACCAGTCTGCTGGTAAAATTCATTTTTCCCTTATTAATATCATTTAAAATTATTGATCAACAGTGAGCATAACAAACTGTATGGAAATAATTGTAAGCTGCCGAAATTACAACGAACACCACATCACTTACTTGTTTGTTTTCTCCCCACACTGTTCTGATCTGCCCGCTGTTTGATCCATGCTTCAAAACGACCTCCTTGGCCAAAACCACTGTTCCTGAACTTGCAGGGCAGCCCAGAATGCTTGATTCGCTGATGCTCCTTAAAAAACGTTTCTCGCCAAAATACCCACATCCCTCAAATCCACATTTAAGCTTGACACGGGACGGTGGAAGGGGCTTCAGCTTAATCGAAGCCATTTATCAGCCCTTCAACTATGGACGATGAAATCCAGGCTCAATCAGTTTACTCAAGATATATACCAAAGTAATGCAAGAGAAAAATAATAAAAAACACAACCTTGCAACGGATTGCCTCCACCACACCACGGGATTCTAGGGCCTTGGCCTCCGCCATATCCACAAGGCAACACACCAAACCGCAGCGCTGCTTTCAAACCAGATACCTTTTACACCGGCTTTGCCGCAAGGGCGCTGTTCAAACAGCGCCCTTGCGGCAGCGTTGAGCGTACTTCCAAACGAAGGAAACGAAGGAAAAAACTGTTTTGCCTGTCGCCTTTACCTTTACGGCGGCCTGTCGGGCCAAGCTGTCGCGTGCTATGGAATACAAATCGGGCCCGACAGGCCGGTGAAGGAATTTTTCCAGCAGAGGATTTTCTGGGTGACGTTTAAAAGGCCCTCTGTGCATAAGGCCCTCTATTCAAAGGTTCCTCGATTCATAAGTTCCTCGAAAAGACCCTCTGTGCATAAGGCCCTCTACTCAAAGGTCCCTCGATTTTCCATCGGTTCTTGCCGCACACTGGCTTGATATGGGAGAGGTGCAAATTCATGAAAAACTTGTTGAGTGAAAGAGGTGACAATTCTAATATTGAGTTTTTTTAGAACAAAAAATATTTTCTGCTTCCTTTCAAGATTTTTTTTCTCACAGATTGTAAGATCTGTCGCAAGACCATACCGTGCCCTAAAATCTGTCGGGCACTTTATGACCCGAGAGCCCGACTTTTGCAGCTCTGCCAGGGAAAAGCAACAGTTCATCGTGTTGAAGTCTAATTTACAGCGTGCCCCAGAAAAGTCAGGGCAGCCACTGGACGCGTATGTTGCCTTTACAGGTCGTGAGAGACAAAATCTTATACTCGGTCATCGGCTTCTGATGGCATGACCATGTGGTCGGCCAGTATCACCGCGAATAAACAATTCCGCAGTACCTATCACTGTACACTAGCCAAACTATCAGCACCAGCAAAAGAGAAAATTAGGATGTAACCAGTCAGCGTTTGTATCAGCAGTCGCGGATAAAGTCAAAGGCTCCTCCTATCGGTCCACCTATGCCGACGACTGTGCTTGACACCAAGTCGGCAACCAAACAGTAACACAACACCGGTGAGATTCTAACTAGGGCCTCCTTTGCGATAAGCGAGCATCATACCACGTCAAATCAACTTACGTCTCGTCAAATAAACCACGTCAAGTCAAATCAAGATGGGTTGATACTGATGGAACAATAATACAAACTCCATTTGAGACTAAAATTCCAGAGAACCAGACCGGAGACGGATCCAAGGGGAGGCAGCAAGGGGACTGTCACTCCCTCTTGACCCAGACACAGCCCCGTGCCGATTTCGGGTGCCAAAGGCACCCAAAGCTGGTGACAGTTTGGGTATGAATAGTGAATTCTGAAACCAAAACGCAAAGAACAGCCGCTTGAAGCTGATTTGTTCCACTGTGAGCTACCCCAGAATAAGCTGAGTATTGGAGTAAGCTGAAATTGAATAAGCTGCCCTAGGCTTGTTATTGCTTGTTAGCTGCCCCTCTCTTAAATGGACCGCCTTCATGGATTTTGGCCGCCCTTTTTAGACTGGCCGCCCCCCTTTCCCTGTTTCACGATTGGCTGCCCTTTTTAGCCCTCGGGTGTCCTACAGTAACATGGATCGCTCTCGTCCGATTTTGGCCACCCTTTAGCGCATGGTTGTGCGCCCCTTCTCTACCATTGACCACTATTTTTCAGCCTTATGGCGCCCCACTAGAACACGTACCGAACGCTTTCACTTTTAGCTACCCTCAGCTCTGTGGTTGAGTGCCCCTATTTCACGACCGGTCGCCCTTTTTCAGCTCTAGGGCGCACCCCATCAACATGTATCGCCCTCATTCACTTTTCACCGTCCTCTTCAGCATGCCTGCCCGCACCTTCTCCACCAATGGCCGCTCTCTTGCAGGCTTAGAGTGCCCCACTTCAACGTGGACCACCCCCACTCACCTTTAGGCGTCTAATTTATGGTTGGGTGACCGTTTTGTCTCCTCGAATCCGGATGTAAAAAAAACACTTGGGTTGTATATTTGGACACAGCTCTTCATCAGAATCATGTAGGTTATGCCACAAATTCTCAGTCATAGTGAAGCCAGGCCTCGAGGTCTGACCTTGAGGTCAGACCGAGGTCAAGTGTGAAAAAACACTTACCTCGAGGCAACTGTTTTTTATCCGGATTCGAGGAGATAGCCCAGTCTGCACCGTATCAACTTATGATCATGCTCCTCGCCGCAGCACTAAAAAAACTATCAACCTTTGAGCACATGCTACCATGCGATATAGCGGGCTTGACCAATATTCTGGAGATGGCTTCCAAGAATATTCTGAGCTTACCTACACTGAGAGAAATTTCGGTACAGATCACTCTGCTTGGATGTTGTCTATAGACTCAGATCATTTATCTATATTGCCGATATGTGTTTTTTATCCTCGTGTAGAATATTGTGGATCTATCACCATGAACTCTGCGCAGACAGCGTAAGTTGGGGACAAAACATTTGTCCTAAGAATCTCCAAGGCCGCCCCTGGGTAAGGTCAACTTAAAAAGTATTGCGGATTGAGACGCTCAGTTTTATTAGTCTTTGTTTGACCTTTGTTTGACCATTTCTAGAAATTATCCCTTCCCCTGGCGAGGTTTTTATAGTCAGTGCTGTTTTAAGCGGTATCGCAAATAGCCAAAATTAGTGCCAAAAAGACGCCGTTCATACTCCCAGATGGTTCATTGACTGCAGCCTTAGGCTCGCCCCTTCCCCCTTAGCGAAATCCTGGATCTGTCCCTGCAGAGAACCAATGTTATTGATTGGTCAGGCCTCCTTTATGTGCTCTTTTATCTCAGTCTCAGACAATTTAGAACATTTATGAAAAAGAACACATCTTTGTCTGAAATATCTATATTGACTACGTTTAACCATAATTGGGCACTTTCAAAGGGATTTTCAAGTTTCAAATCCAGGCTAAAAATCAACTCCCTACCCCCTCCCTCTGTGTCGGTTAATATTCTGTTATCAGCGCTTAAAGGGCTAAATCAAGCTCAAGTGATGATTTCTTTCAACAGGGACAATAGCGAACTGAAGATGGTATCCTCAGACTTAAAAAGCAAGACCATTTCCTCTGCTGATTCAGGACCATAGCCATCCTGAAAGAAAACTTAGAGTATCTGAAATGTAGGCACCAGCTGATTTTAACATTTTCTCCAAGGCTGAATGCAAAAATCTGACGCTGTGCGGTTATGCTGTCTGACGCTCTCTTTGGACACTCTGCAATTATAATCATTTGAGCGGCATTATACCCACATAAAGAACTCTCTCACTTATCATACAGGAATAAAAACAAACATAACAATAATACCCGCAGGCAAGTATTGTTTCTATCCCTTACCAAGCCAATGTGCTCCGATTCGGGAGTGTTCGATTGCTTTGGATCTGCTGACTCCGTAGAGCCTTGATTCCAAACACCGTATCTTCTGCTGGGCTATTGCATCTCCTTGCGTGCGCGGTAGCACTCCATCTGACGTTAATGACATTCACAAGCACCGTCGCTAATGAAGAAAGGGCGCGCGTCTCGCCTGGCCGGGGGATGACGGAAGACGCAATGTCGGCGGCTAATGAGATTCCGGATCTGCCGCAGATGCAGGATGCGGCGATGCATCAGCCGGAGCACACAATGAATATGATTTTCCAGATTCAGATAAAAGCAAGTGCAGTCCACTCTTTTTTGGTGAGCCTAGAAGTCTGCGCTTAAAGGATAGCACGTTCTTGTATTTTTCGCAAATTATTAATGGGGACCAGAGAAGAAAAAGGCATTTACATGCTGCAAGGGAATACATTTAAAGAGTTGAAAATGCATTTTGTTTCGGTATTGGAAATTCATTTTTCCTGCTTTGCACAGTAAACCTAATTTGGGAACCATAATGGCTTCAATCAAACAGTACAGCAGCAATTGCTAGAAGAGGAACAGGCCTTTGGGTATTCAAGACTAGAAGGGCACTATTCTCCGGTGGAAGAAAGTCGAGGTAATCACGAGGTAGCACATGGTCGAAATGGGGCGGCACAAATTTGTCAGGTGAACGCCAAATCCTATCAAAGAAGTGCCTATTCTCGGGCTGGGTTATTTTCAGTAAAAGACGATAGGGCACTTTCAGTGTCGTCCCGATTTTTCCTATCTCCGCTGGGGCCTTGTTCTGATCACAAACGGTGTTTTTCTGTATGCATTATGTTTCACCACCTGGTGCTCGGATGGGACCCCCTGTTTTTTTAATTATTCCAAGTTCATCAGATTAAGAGACACTTGTATTCGCATAAACTCCCAGGTGATCAACTAGAAAATTTATGGCCGACAATCGGCATCCGATCTGGACGGGTGAACGAGTTATGGCGTCATTTCCAAACCCATGTAAGGTGATTTTGTTCTTGAAAGGGATGCCGACAAAACCAGATTGTAACTAGGGTCCCCAAAATTCTCTAGGGTGGCATAAGCAGGACATGGGTGAATCTATCGGATTGAAACTCATACCACATAATGGGCCTACCAAATAGTACACAATCTATTCCATGATTTTTCATATCAATGACCTAGAGTCAGGTACGGGTCATGACCGCCCTATTGGAAATGCATGGAAGACACAAGAATTGGACTGCATTTGTGTAGATACCGCTGCGAATACTTTCATATTCTCAAAATCATAGTATCCTGGTCCCCTTTCCAGGCTCATGTTGCAACTATTGAATTGTGTCCTTTGAAAGGTCATCTGGGGCTACTTAATCAGGTTTCAAACTTGGCTCAATAACTTTATAAGAAATGATAATAAAGCGATTATTTTGATACCATTACGTTTAAATTGCTGTTGTAAGTCGATTGATATGTGGGGCATTCCAGGACAGATCGACCAAGGCTTGACACCACCATGTCTAGAAAAAATCTGAAACCTTGTCTCCGGGGTAGTTTTGGGCCAGAAACACGCCTGTGAGAATCTCAGCCCTCCGACCAACGGTGACCGAGTTATAGCCCGAGGCACTTTCGGGAGGTCACGTTGTAGACTCATCTTTGATGCTTCATAACTCAACAACGCATCACCTGATTAACAAGTTTTGTATATCATTGAACTTGTCTTCAATTATAGTTTATTTTGAAAAAGAAAATGTTAAAATTTGAAAATTTTTGACTTTTAATTTGTTTGACCTTTTCCTTTTTGACCTAGCTTGACCTTTTCCCAGTTGAAATTGCCCTTTTAGACACCTTAAAAATGTTTCTTCATAAAATATCTTTCGATAGCAAAAATAAAAAAATGCGTTCTTGCTATAAGTTCCGAATATTTAGCACCTAAGGTAGGTATGTACACGGTTTTTGACCATTGCGGTAGTACAGCCTTATGTTTAACGCCGCAAATATAGCGATTGCTTTTGTAATCGGTCGCTGGAAATCATACTCTATTGTCTTTACGAAATTTTAATCGTACAAGTATCCGAATTTATGACAATTAACACGCGCCCACCCGGGGGTGGGCAACCGGCCTCCTCAGGTTTCCACAGGTAGTAAAAAAACACCTTTGCGCAGCGCCACCGTACTTCATGTACCTCTAACTCGACATTTTTGCAGCTTCTGGCAAAATTTTAGGTCTGGGTCATACCAGGTCAGACCGCCAACCCAGGTCAAGAGACCTAACCTCAAACTTTGGGAGGTGCATAAATCATATCAAATTTAGCCTATCGTGGTTAGAATCGCATTACATAGTAAGATCGCCTAGCAAGATAATTTTTCGTAGCAGGATTTCTATATCGATAACCGGGAGCAGGGCAAAGGTCATGATCTTTCCATTAGAAATGCATGGGGCGATTGGTAAATTTTGATAACTTGCGAGAATTGAGAATTGTCGAGAATTGCGATGGAGGTTGTATTTTTACATTGTCGTGTCTGACTTGCCTCTGCAGTTTGATTAATATTCTTTTTACCATACAGACCTAAGCCTGGCTCTAGGTCAAAGCAGGTTAATTTTGACATTTGACTAGGCAATATTATAAGATACATAATCCGTTTGGGCTCAACAAGAGTGTTCCAATGGTGCTGAACTTTTCTTTCTACGGCTCTTCTCTGTCGCCTATTATGCCACAAAATTTAGGTTTCCACTTAGTTCCCGTAAGAAATACTGTGACCTTGAGCAACCTCAAAGGCGACACGACCAAACGATTGTATGTAACATATTTGGTAATGATTAAAACTGGCTATTTAGCGGCATCAATCCCAGTGCACTGTGTCATTATTTATCTGGGATTCTCGGATCCGTGTCAGCTATGAAATGATCACCTTGTAAAAATATCATGAGGCAACCTGTTCAAGCGACCAAGTCGAATGCGTTACAATTTCAGGACATTTTGTCGAATATATGAGCAGATTCAAATTACTTTTGGGAATGAAAGCCTTTCAGACACGTTTGTTTACATTGCATGAATCCTCTCAAACATATGCTGTGCTGCACTGGATCAGCTTGCATCGATACTATTTTCCATCTCCGGGAACGATGTAATTGTGTGAGTTAGTGGTGCTCATAGGATAAGTTATACTTGTTTCAATTATTTATAAGGTCGCGACATCTTTGTAAATTTTCGTTTAAGGCTGAAAGGTTCATTATTAATAAGTTCATTTGCCCTCGTCTCCCTCGAAACAAGGAATCCCTTTTATCACTTTTAATGGCTGCAGTTTTTCTGTTTATAAATATTGCCCAAGTTGTTGCCAGTTCAGTTTTTTATACATTTTGTACGAGTTGTTCTCAGTTCGATTGTTGGAGTCGGGGTCTCACTAAAGTCATCAATGGAATTGTCACGGAGACCCCGACCCCACCATCCGAACGAGCAACTCCCACAAGGAAGGGTTGATTTTAGAAGCCAACGTTTAACGTCCCCACAGCACAGGGACGGCCGCCCCGCTCAGGTCACCCTCTCACCAGTCAGTTGCCAGCCGACCTGTACGTCGGGTAAGCTATTGAGCGCCGGAGCGTCTCAGCGGAACCGATCCCAAGCCTGGACATGCACGCCACTGCATGCTTCTGAGCCGCGGGCCGGGCCCAACGCTCTACCAACTGAGCTACCGGGGCGGCAAGGAGGCGGTTTTAGGAGTAGGTGTCTCACTAGAGTCATCAAGGGACTTTTACGGAGACCCTGACCCCACCACCCAAACGAGCAACTCCCACGATAAAGTGTTAATCAAGGAAACAAAGTTGAAAGTCCCACAAGGCATAACGACGACCGTCTACCTCAGGTCCCCCTCACCAGTGAGTTGCCTGCTGGCCTTCAGCATTTACGGTACCTACCACCTCCCAGTTAACCTAAATTATTTTTCTAGAAGTTGCAAAATGTTGGGTTAGAGGTAGATGGAGTACGGTGGCGCTGCGCGAGGTTTTTTTACTACCTGTAGAGACCTGAGGAGGCCGGTTGCCCACCCTCGGGTGGGTGCGTGTTAATTGTCATAAATCCGGATACTTGTACGATTAAAATTTCGTAAAGACAATGGAGTATGATTTCCAGCGACCGATTACAAAAGCAATCGCTATATTTGCGGCGTTAAACATAAGGCTGTACTACCGCAATGGTCAAAACCGTGTACATACCTACCTTAGGTGCTAAATATTCGGAACTTATAGCAAGAACGTATTTTTTTATTTTTGCTATCGAAAGATATTTTATGAAGAAACATTTTTGAGGTGTCTAAAGGGCAATTTCAACTGGGAAAAGGTCAGCTAGGTCAAAAGGAAAAGGTCAAACAAATTAAAAGTCAAAATTTTTAAATTTTAACATTTTCTTTTTCAAAATAAACTATAATTCAAGACGAGTTCAATGATATACAAAACTTGTTAATCAGATGATGCGTTGTTGAGTTATGAAGCATCAAACATGAGTCTACAACGTGACCTCCCGAAATGCCTCGGGCTATAACTCGGTCACCGTTGGTCGGAGGGGG
Organism: Lepas anatifera; assembly: GCA_034440635.1. Lineage (NCBI taxonomy): Eukaryota > Metazoa > Arthropoda > Thecostraca > Lepadidae > Lepas > Lepas anatifera. Next base: position 612,328 of record JAOTON010000262.1, read on the forward strand.
CTGAGATTCTCACAGGCGTGTTTCGGCAAAACTCCCCGAGACAAGTTTGATTTTCAGACATGGTGGTGTCAAATTGAAATATTTTTGGTCGTTTTGTCCTGGAATGCCCCATGTATATTGACTGTGCTAGGATTGATAGTAACCTTGACCTGACCTTAGGACAGGTCATTTGTATGTTTTGACCTAGTATAGCCATATCATACATCATTCGATTAGTCGTAACGAGGGGAAGTGATTGGTGTCTAAACAATGTTTCTAACTCTACTCTGCCAGACGCTAGAGCCCGGAAACTCTTCTCTAACATGCCACCTTCTGTGACCTGTCATGAACCTCAATATTGACCTGAGCCAAAAAGTGACTGATGTAGTTTCTTCATAAATTTGTATGAGCTATCCAACAGCGTTGCTTTTTTCGCTATCCCCTTTAGGAGTTGAGTTCGAGGGGGAGATATTTGAACACGCCACCAGGGCGAAGGTGGCTCAGAGGCCCATCGGGGCGGGTGCTAAAAGCGAGGTCACCAGAAGTCATTGGAGACCTGGATTTACGAATTTGTTTACGCCTAGAACTGTTGAACAAAACTAGATACAATAAAGCACGCATTTGATGTCATAGCCACGACTACGGTCCAATAGTTTGAACTATATGCAACGTGACCTTGAAAGGTCATCATTTGACCAATGTCACCATGCAAACTTACAAGGTCATACCGCATATCGTTCAAAGCATTTGTTCAAGACCTATGTACACAGTGGTGTTTTTGGCTTCGTTCTAGGGCTAATGATGTGAGACAGTGGCACGGGGTGGAGTTTTCTAATCCCACGCCGCTGACCAGGGTCCAAATCGCCGGGTGGGTAACACGCTTAAGTCTTTCTGATCCCCATAATACCTTCCGAAGAGGGTGAGGTTTGACGATGCCACATGACCTCAGCAGCCGGTGGGTTGTGAAGCCCCAAAGTTGTTAGGGCTAATGGTTTCCGAATTATAAGGGGTTTCCCTAAATGGCCCTAAATTTGACCCATTTTTGCCTCCTTGTGCCGCCATAGGTCAACGGATATTGTTCAGACTTGTCTCAGCAATGGAAGACGGTAGAGCGCTTTCAGCGTCGTTCGAATTTGCCCACACCACCGCCGGTTCCAGAGACCGTGGGGGTCCGATCGGACCCCAGGCGAAAAAAGAAAGGTACGAAAAGAGCCCAGACGGTGTTGGGTTGTGACATTAGCACAAAAGCCATCTGTATTTACATTTATGACAGTTAGAATATTTGGATATCTTGAATGGCGTACCAGGTGATGGTTTGCACAATTTCCTATCATTATATTCGCCAGAGGTGGCTGTGGCAATCAAGAATTAAAGGTTCCCAATGATCATAACCTACATATTTCCGAGTCATGGTGTCACCCCTCCCCTGGGTGTTCAGTGACAGCCTTGCTGGTGACCTGATTTCGTTGACGCGGCCGGCAGCTGCATCGGTGCGGGCATTGGGTAAAAATACTGCTACTCTAAGGGTATCAGTGCTCCCCTTCAAACCCGGTTCATCGATACTGCCCCTGGTCCATCGATGCCGCCCCCGGGTAATTCACTACCAATCCCGAATCCTCGTTGCCGCCCCCCAGGTCGTCCATGTCCCTTTGTATCATTGGTGCCGCTTTCGGCTGGTCGGGACGGCCCCGGGTTATCAGAGCTGCCGCCAGATCATCGGCACTGCGTCAGCGCAGCCCGGTTTGTCAATAACACTCCCAGACCATCTCTGCTCGGCCGTCGGTCTGGTTATACCATGGAATAAAGATACCTTTGTTCTTTATTCCATGGGGTGTGTGTAACTCTAGTTGACATAAGCCTATCTTTTTTAATCGACGGGTTGAGAGCAACTACTGTGAGATTTGACAAGGAATGTCCCTTATTACCAAATTTTAGGCCCTGGCCAAATCTACAAATACTAAATATCTGTGTGAGGAAAGTAGTCTCACCACCAAGGATGCAAGCATGGAACACAAATGAAGCAAACATAGACATCATAGCGAGGAACACGTAACAAGGATGGCTTTCCATTATTTACAGCACTGTGAGTCATAAGGACTGCCATCGGCAAAATGGAGAATGGTATTAAATATTCAACCTGAAGCTAAGAAGAAAATTCCATATCATCATCATCATCATCATCAGCTTTTTATTTCATTGTTATTTCATTTTCCCTGCAAACCAAGAGCTCTTCACATTTGAGGCTCTTGTTATCTTTCACACTAGCTGGTCACAATATTTTCCAAAGACTTCCTAATTTGACTGAAAAGGAAGAGTTTGGATGAGAAGTGTGGGAAAAGTGTGGGAGAGCCCCAGTGGCTCCTCCACCGATTCCGACACGTAGGCTGTGAGTGCCCGTCAAACGATGCAACACACTCAAAATTATTTACTATAGGAGAAGGGACTTGAGTGCAGCATGACATTGTTAGATTATAGAACAATGAATGAACTCTCGCTGTACATTGAGGAAGTGACACAGTTGAAACTGATGATGTGTACACTGAATATGGCCACAGTGCAGAAAGTGACTACGAGGTGATAGTGACGATTTCCACAATGAGGATGGTAACTACGAGGTGACACTGAATATGACCATAATGCGGATGGTAACTACGAGGTGACACTGACGATGTCCACAGTGGAGAAGGTGACTACGGGGTGACACTGAATATGGCCACAGTCAGGGCGCCGCCAAGATTTTCGCAGGGGGACGGACCCGGGCTGGTGCTGACCGGGAGGCGAATTTTGGCATATTCGGTACCTGACGCATTAATGACGATTGCCAAAATTTTGGGGGACGTCCCCTGGTTGGCCAACAGGGGGGACGCGTCCCCGTCCCGTTGGCGCCCATGGCCACAGTGCAGATGGTAACTACGAGGTGACACTGAAAAAGCTCGGAAAAAGTGTATAAGTGTCACCAACGGAATTTTAAACCTGTCTTGTGTAACCAAGAAAATTGAACTTTGACACAAAAAGGGGATCATTTACTAGACTCTCTGGTCATTTTAAATCTTAAATAGCGTATTGGTAGAGAGATCTCAACAACACGCGCCGGTGAGCGCAATCTTGCCTGTTTTGTTGGCGAGTTGGCAGATCCAGATCTTTCGATCTCTGACACTGAGCATGCCCACAATGGAGATGGTAACTACGAGGTGACACTGGATGCCCAAGTGGAGATGGTAACTACGAGGTGACACTGGTGTGTAAGATGGTAACTACGAGGTGACACTGGCGATGTCCACAGTGCGGATGGTAACTACGAGGTGACACTGATGACAAAGGCAACGCTGCGGTACGACGGAGAGGTCGTCTGGAAGCCGCCTGCCATCTACAAGTCCTCCTGTGAGATCGACGTCGAGTGGTTTCCCTTCGACGAGCAGAGCTGCGTGATGAAGTTCGGGAGCTGGACCTACGATGGATTTCAGGTGGGGAACGAATGATGTTGTTATGGGTTTTTCATCGCTTCTAGGACGCCACAGACGTCTGAAATCCAGACTCGTTAGCTTATGTCTGACTTAGTCTGAATAAAAGTAAGCTTTGGATCAATAGCTCAGCTGATTGAGAAACAAATAAGTGAATCAATATGCATGTAAGTTTTTAGCCCACTTGATTCCGCCATGCGGTTGGGACAGGTTCAAAAAATTAACTCACCGTAGCCTGGGTGAGGGGGAGAGTGGAGTTGTGCAGTCTAATCGGATCCACCACCTGCCGAGATGCTTTCAACATTTTTCTCAGCCTATTTAAAGGAGAGCCACGTCGCTTTGCATAGCTGTAATGTGATCAAATCGAAAACTTCTGGCCGAACATTGAAATCAGACCATATCAGGCCGACATGTCATGACGTAATTTCTAGACTAATCTAGGGCAATGTCATTCTGCTAATGCGTAATAGATCAAAGGTGTAACTCCCCTTCAAGAAGAGCGGAGTTCAAGTGTCTGGACAGCATTCAGAAGCTCTTGCAAATAAAAATAGGCTCGCTGCCAAACATTTTGAAGCCAGGCAAATAACGAGGTCACCAGAGGTCACCGAATGTCGTGTTTTTTGTAATAATTTTTGTTTACAACTTGGGAAAACAGAAATTACAACAAGTGTTTTTTTAATCAAATTCCTGCTTTAGGCCTACCAAAACCACCAATTAAATGCATTTGAGATTAGTTGATAATAGGTTCAACTGGCCTGCCCCCTCGAATCTGGAAATGTAAAAACACTGACGATTATATATTCGGGCATAGCCCTTCATCAGAGTCATGTAGTAAATATAAGAAATGTGGTCAAGGGCCGACCTCGAATTCGAGGTCTGGCTACACTATGACCGAGCATTTTTTATATTTACTACATGACTCTGATGAAGGGCTGTGTCCGAATATATAATCGTCAGTGTTTTTTACATTTCCGGATTCGAGGGGACAGGCCAGTTGAACACCTTATCAACTTATCATCATGCTCCTCGCCACAGCACTTCAAAACCTTTCAACGTTTGAAACCAGCATTGACCGTCAAAGAGTACTGGCAGTAAGTTAGAAAATCCTGAAAAACTAGCAATACGAGGTCTGGCTACACTATGACCGAGAATTTTTGTTATATTTACTACATGATTCTGATAAAGAGCTGTGCCCGAATATATAATCGTCAGTGTTTTTCTACCTTTCCGGATTCGAGGGGACAGCCCAGTTGAACACCTTATCAATTTATCATCATGATCCTCGCCGCAGCGCTTCAAAACATTTCAGCATTTGAGATTCATTATTTTGCACACCAATTGGTCCAGTTTAAGGAAGTATCACTAAGAACTAACGATGAAGTTTCAAGAGCGCTCCATTTTTTTGGCACCAGGCATAGGCAGCGGAACAAGGGAGGGGGGTGGGGGCACCGGGACACTTTAAAGGGGTTTTAACACTAGCTCTATGGTGGTGACTGGAAAAATTGGGTTGAGATTTACATGGTGTCCCTTAAATCCGTACCCTCCGCCGCCGCTGGCGCCAGGAGATGGATTAGCCTCCTCTTTATTGTCAGAGTTTATTCCTTCGTCAATATTCCTGGTGCTCTTTGCAGCCATTCAACATAGTCCCTGTATGAAACAACGGAATTGCTCTTTGATCACTGGGCTTCCTCGCGGTTGAGTAAGGCTAAGTCGAAACGAAGCTGATGATATTTCTAACTTAGTCGGAGCCTAATCACCGCTGCAATTTTGTCTTTTTTCTTACACACCTGGCGTGGAACTCTGAGGAGACGGGGGATGCATCCCCTAACTCAAGAATCAGGAGGGTGCCCGCACAGAAATTGGGGCTCGACCCAGATTTTTTGCTTTACCTTCCTATGACCTGCGTGAACCTCGAAGTGTGCTGGTCGAGTCATCGTAGGCTCATGCCCAAAATTCGTCCCCACCCTAGTCATCGGCAGTCTGCGGTCTGCACCCTACAGTAGACAATTTCGTGGCAACATCCCTATTTACCCAGCTAGCTGATCTAATGCAGCTTCAGTCATTTCTACTCTAAGCCTGACAGGCATTCTCCTTTCTTCCCCGACCTTTGTCACCTTATTTCCGTCGCCCGCCTGCCGTCACTTTGTTTCATTGGAGTCATTGTTCTATTCTCGTGTCTCTTCCTCTGTCTCCCTATCTCCTGCTTTCCTTCCACGTCTCTCCTCCTCCCCCACCCCCTGCTTCCGCCCGGGATGGCCCGATATCGGCTCAAAAGAGCGGGCGCAGCATACCGGAGTGGAGACCGTAGATCCGTTCAGGCCATTCGATTACCATACCCTCCCATTATTGGCCTCACATCCTTCTGTCTGAAAGGAATTCTAGTAGATGACATATGTTTTCCAAAGCGCACAGGCCCTAGCCCCGCCTCCAAAAGGCTGAAACACATTTTCTTAAGCGGACTAAATGTCTCATTCTGAGGACATAGACACGTCAGAATATAGCCGGGCCTTCTCATAGATCACAGGTTGGATTCACTCTAGGAACACGTAGAAATGTCACTTCAAAATTGTATCTTTAAACGTTGCATAGTTATGTGTGCATTCGTTATAGGCTCAATGCGGGGATAGAGCGATGAATAAATGTGTTAGATGTTCACGTTTTATGTATTATGCTTTCATGGGATACTGTGCAAAAGCCTGCTTTTGCTTCTTGAAAATATGTCTACGTTTCGCGTAGAGAAGCCTGAATTCCTAATGGTTCTAAAGTTAGAGATAAAAAATTGATCAAAGGTTTCGAATCAAAGCTGAAAATCGACTACAAGGACAGCCCCATGAAATTGAAACTGTACACACTAGGCTCAGAAGTTGTTGTTATAATGTCAGCGAGCTACTGCTTGCAGGGTCGTAATTCGACATTCAGCTTGTGTGTTTTGCTCCCAGCTATCAATTATGTACCCACTAATACTCAGCATTCTCATGTTTTAGAAACTAATAGCAAAAAAACTAAACTGTGACGAGACAGCGAACAAAAATGTTTTCCGCAAATCATTTTGAAACTACGAACCGGGAACCCGCTTTTTTGGACAATATCTAAATCCAGGAGCAAGACTCACTTGCTGTATATTTCATCCTGACCGAGGGAGCAATCGTGGTCCAGAATGTAGCCAAAAACTGTCGAGCCTAGTGTGTACAGACTCAATTGCAGGGGGCTGTACATAGTTTACTTCACTTTGTATTTTGGCATGCATGAGGCTTGGGTTAAAATCCTTTTGCTGGTATTGAACTCAAAATTCGGTTTTATTTTTCGATCTGTTTTCTTGCGTTTTCTTACATTCCCATTTTCCAATACTACAAACACTTATTTTATTAAACATTCTATTTCATCTTCCTAGGTCTGAAAAAGGTTCGAACTATAACATACTTGAAACAGGGTACCGGAAATACGAGATACCACCCACAGACCATTTTCCAAAAGGTTCATAGGACCCTTCCGGTATTTACCATCCTTCAAACAGGAACACGTTTTGCTGCTCATTCAGTTGGCATGTCTATTTCCCGGGAACAGGGGCGGATCCAGGAGGCTCCATCCGGCCATTTCCTCACAAAGTGGCCAAAATTCATCCAATTGTGACTGATTTGGAAGACATTCTGAAAAACTATTTGCTGACGATTACGGCCCAGTTGCCTTCCCCCAACCATTCAGTAGATACGCCCCTGGCTGGGAATCATGTGTGCGGCAGGAATGGCTCCCACCTGTCAGGCCTTTGGATGGTCTGGTTGGCATCCGATGGGGTCCGGCTGGCGTCCTCATCAAAACAGCTCCTTGGGCCTGCTGTGTGTGTCAATACAACATCCGCCCAACGGCCAACTCCCGCCACCGTTGGCACCACCCCGCCGCCGCTCTCATCTCCACACACATCGATCCCCGTCGGCACTCGTTGCCAAAATCTGTCTCTCTCTCTCTCTCTCTCTCTCTCTCTCTCTCTCCTCTCTCTCTCCTCTCTCTCTCTCTCTCTCTCTCTCTCTCTCTCTCTTTCTCTCTTTCCATTTGCCTTTCTTCATTGTTTTGTCTTTCTTCAGCCGTTGTTTTGCATTTTAAATTTTGCTTACGTCTCCTACTGCCAGGAACCTGCTGCGTGCGCGTCACTCGTTATATCTCTGGAAACGCGGTCGCTCATTTTCCTCTGTAACTGCCTGTGAAGCGTAAACATGCGAATGGGAGGCAAACTACTGAGACATTTCATAACTTCAGTCCAATTTCATAACTTCACTCTGATTAAGACGATTAAAAACCGTTTTGCACGAAATCAAGCGCCAACTTTTCTGGACCGGGAGCTCTGGCCGTTTTCAGAAATAATCTGCCGCAGAAATATGTTGAGCTTTAGTTTTGACCTTTTTAGGCTTTTTTATGGGATGGAAATATGAGGAATTTAATTAAAGGCCTCTGAATGCTTCCCTCTGTTAGCTCGTCACCGAGCTGGCTGTGACTCGTGTAGCCTGTCAGTCTGCACGATTACCGCCTGCTTTAAAAACCCCCATCAAAATATTACCATAACCTCCCATTATGGGCTTCGTATAATATCTGTTTGTATGTTATTTGAATGCGATAGTTTGATTCTGTCAACGCCATGTAATTTTTCTTTGTTCTACGCCTGCCTTTTGAAATGCCATGTGAGGGATTTGCCGACAGGTACCGGATTATGGATGCACGAAAGATAATTACAGGAAAACGTGACAAAATAGGTTATAGCTTTAAATAAAATGTGTCTTATAATATATTAAATGACCTACCCTTATGTCTTCAAAACATCAGTGAAGCCTCAAAGACAGGTATTATGGACACACTATTAGGTATGTACATAATAGTGATTACAGTGCACTAATCACGTAGATTCAGCTTGTGTATGTGGAACAGCTCTAGCAGACCACAGAACTGAATATTTTCTTAAGAACACCATCCTGCTTAAATCAGACACGCATACTTACACAGGGTGAACTGACGAGGGAGAGGGTGTTATTCGTGAAAATTGAACCCTCTAAATTGCAAATTCTCACGCCCTGCTCCAATGTCATACACTAAATCGGGCGTTAGATGAAGAAATGCAAATTCACCGTCGAACCAGTAGCTGCTCAAGCAATGGAAGGTTGTGAGCTCAAAGATTTTCAGTTTTTTTCCTTTTCTTCCATTTCAGGCTATAGCGATCTATCCTCACCTCACGAATCCACGCGGGTGAGAATCAGAGAGTGTACCGTCTCCCACTCCCCTCGTATGATTGATAGCACGAGCCATACTCAGACCGTGCTCAGGGCTAAATCAATAAATAAAACCTCAATGGATCTCTCTTACATTAAGCTACCGTTTTCAACCATGTTACTGTGACTGAAGCTCTGTAACTTTGGCAAAGTGGCTCGAATGTGGCCCCGTTATTGTCACATAAGGATGCCTTCATGTCTGTTTAGTATTTTTTAAAAACAATTTCAAGCAATGAGAAGCTGAAACTTCGCACCATTTTATAGACTTTGGTTTTATGTTCTGATAGAACAAAACAGTCCTCGAGCTCACCACAGGCATAAGCGTTAGTTTTGTTGCACATCCCTCTTAAAGTTTCGAGCATGCAAGGAATATCAATATAAACGTAAAACTGTTTTGACATTTTCGCGAAGCCCTCTTTAAAAAGGGTGAAAAAGTTACGTGTGAATACTCCTGTTAACAAAAATTCTTAAATTGCGTCCCGTTGCTCAGTTGGTAGCGCCTCGGGCTCCGTCCCGATAGCAGTAGCTGGTAGGCCTCCGGCTCCGCCCGATAGCAGTCAGCTGGTTGCACCTCGGGCTCCGTCCGCTGCTCAGTTGGTAGGGCCTCGGGTCCGTCCCGGTAGCAGTCGCTGGTAGCGCCTCGGGCTCCGTCCCACTGCTCAGTTGGTAGCGCCCCGGGCTCCGTCCCGCTGCTCAGTTGGTAGGGCCTCGGCTCCGTCCCGATAGCAGTCAGCTGGTAGTGCCTCCGGCTCCGTCCCGGTAGCAGTCAGTTGGTGCGCCTCGGGCTCCGTCCGCTGCTCATTTGGTAGGGCCTCGGCTCCGTCCCGGTAGAGTCAGCTGGTAGCGCCTCGGGCTCCGTCCCACTGCTCAGTTGGTAGCGCCTCGGGCTCCGTCCCGCTGCTCAGTTGGTAGGGCCTCGGGCTCCGTCCCGATAGCAGTAGCTGGTAGTGCCTCCGGCTCCGTCCCGATAGCAGTCAGCTGGTTGCGCCCCGGGCTCCGTCCCGCTGCTCAGTTGGTAGGGCCTCGGGCTCCGTCCCGATAGCAGTCAGCTGGTAGTGCCTCCGGCTCCGTCCCGATAGCAGTCAGCTGGTTGCGCCTCGGGCTCCGTCCCGCTGCTCATTTGGTAGGGCCTCTGGCTCTGTCCCGGTAGCAGTAAGTAGGTAGTGCCTCCGGCTCCGTCCCGGTAGCGGGGTCATTCCAGGACAGATCGACCAAGGCTTGACACCACAATGTCTAGAAAAAATCTGAAATTTTGTCTCCGGGGTAGTTTTGGGCCAGAAACACGCCTGTGAGCATATTAGCCCCCTCCCACCAACGGTGACCGAGATATAGCCCGAGGCATTTTCGGGAGGTCACCTTGTAGACTCATCTTTGATGCTTCATAACTCCAAAACGCATTGCTTGATTGACAAGTTTTGTAAATCATTGAACTCGTCTTGAGTTATACATTATTTTTAAAAGAAAATTTCAAAATTTTGAAAATTTTGAGTTTTTATTTGTTTGACCTTTTTTACCTAGGTTGACCTTTTCGCAGTTGAAATTGCCCTTTTAGACATCTCAAAAATTTTGCTTCATAAAATATCTTTCGATAAAAAAATTAAAAAGAAATGCGCTTTTGCTATAAATTCCAAATTTTTCGCACCTAAGGTAGGCATGCAGACGGTTTTTGACCACTGTGGTAGTGCAGCCTTAGGTTTAACACCGCAAACAAAGCAATTGCTTCTGTAATCGGTTGATTGCAATCATATTGCATTGTCTTTATGAAATTTTCATCGTGCAAGTGTTAGAATTTATGAAAATTAACACGCGCCCACACGAGGGGGCGGGCAACCGGCCTCCTCAGGTTTCCACAGGTAGTAAAAATAAACACCTTCGCGCAGCGCCACCGTACTTCATCTACCACTAACAATACATTTTTTACAGCTTCTGGAAAATTCTTAGGTCTGGGTCATGCCAGGTCAGACCGCCAACCCAGGTCAAGAGACCTAACCTCGAAAGAACTTTGGATGTGCATCAGTAGGATCAAATTTAACCTATCGTGCTTAGATTCACATGACATAGTAAGGTCACCGAGCAAGATAATTTTGTATAGCAGGATTTCTATATCGATAGCCTGGGACAAGATCAGGGTCACGCTCTTTCCATCACAAATGCATGGGGCAATTGGTAAATTTTGATAACTTGCCAGAATTGAGAATTGTCTAAAACTCAGTGCAATGAGGTTTTATTTTTACGTTGTTGTGTGTGACTTGCCACTGCAGTTTGATTAATATTCTTTTTATCATACAGACCTAAGCCCGGCTCCAGGTCAAAGCAGGTTTATTTTGAAATTTGACTAGACAATATTATAAGATATATAATCCGATTGGGCTCGACAAGAGCATTCCAATAGTGCTGAACATTTTTTTCTACGCCCCCCCTCTGTCAGCTATTATGCCACAAAATGTAGGTTTCCACTTAGTTCCTGTAAGGAATACTTTGACCTCGAGCAAACTCAAAGGTGACTCGACTAAACACTTATGTGTAACATTGTCGGTAGCGATTAAAACTGGCTATTTAGCGGCATCGCTCCCAGTATATTCTACATGGTTTACTGAACAGTACAGATAATCCACAATTAGGCCACGGAGCCTGTGTGATATAGCATGCCTCCAAACACAACACTGCGATGGCTCGTGTTTTTCAGAACTTATGCATGGAGCATGAAAGCGAGAGAAATGACTGAATAACGTACATCTCCTGACGGAGAGCTGTACTGCACAATGCAAAAATATATTTAACTTCATCGAATGGTGGTGGCATGCACACGATTTCAAAGCAATGCAGAGGCTTAATTCCAGTGCAAAAATTATATTGAAGCAAAGTTTAATTATGTAAATGAAGTGTTTTTACTACGTCTCACAGCAAGGGCACCTGTGACTATATCGAGAGCACTGCGAAACCGACAACCGGCACTGCGAACCGAATGGTTTAAAAAGTCTAGTGAAAGATCAAATACGTGATGCCAAAGGTACGCATGCTTTCCTTACGCATACATTTTTTCAGTAGGATTAAGTTCCTGTACATTGCACAATCAAGCATTGCCAATGTTGCCAGACAGCTCCAAAGTCTGTTGGCCGTGCAATCATGGAAAAGTGAATACAAGTTTCAATGAATACCAGCGGTAAATAAGACTGTTCATGAAATCTCTATAAACAAAGGAATTGAGCTTCGGGTTTCGTTTACCTATGTTCGAACCAAACAGTGTCGTGCTGTGCAAAACGAACTTTCTTTTATGGGTGCTACGTGAATGTTCGCAAATTTAGTCATGTCGAATGTCCAATACAAAGGGAATATTAAACATACTGGTATAGATTATTTAGCTTAAGTAATGAGTGATCTGGCGGCCATCATTGCAAGTGAATGAATGCGTCTGTACAGGACAAAGTCAGTGTCAGTGCTGAAGTCATTTCAATGTGTTCCCTTATTCTTCAATGATTATATAAGGCACCAGGAGTGTGCAATTATATCTATTTGTGGGTGCCCGACCACTTCTGATGAACCATGGAAACAGTGGTAAACGTGGTAAAACATCCTTTGAATGTTCTCTTTTTTCATTTGAAATACTACTCATTGGTGCAATGTAGTTCAACCGGCCTGTGAGAGGGCTAAACACATGATACATTTTGCTATTTATTTTCACGTGGTGGCGCTTGATATTGCTTCAAATTTTCCCATCCCTAATCATTAAAAAAACACAAATCAAAAGCCTTTCAAAGTGGCATTTGAACTGGGATCTGTGTCAGCTATGAAATGGTCACCTTTTAAAAATATCATGTGAGGCAGCCTGTTCAAGTGACCAAGTCGAATCCGTTATGATCTCAGGACATTTTCGCATATATGAGCAGATTGAAATTACTTCCTGGGAATGAAAGCCTTTCAGACGTTTTCTACATTGTATGAATCCTCTCAAACGTATGCTGTGCTGCACTGGGTCACCTTGTATTGATACTATTTTTCCATCTCCGGGAACGATGTAATTGTGTGAGTTAGTGGTGCTATTGATAAAGTCCCGACATCTTTGCCAATTTTCGTTTGAGGCTGCAAGGCCCATTACTAATAAGTTCCTTTGCCCTCGTCTCCCTCGAAACAATGGATCCTTTTCTCTATCACTTTTAATGGTTGCTATTTTTCTTTTTACAAATCTTGTCCAAGTTGTTTCCAGTTCAGTTTTAGGAGTCGGAGACTCACTAAAGTCATCAAGGGACTTTTTACGGAGGCCCCGATCCCACCACCCAAATGAGCAACTCCCACGATGAAGGGTTGATTAAGGAACCAAAGTTGAACGTCCCACAAGGCATAACGACGGCCATCTACCTCAGGTCACCCCCTCACCAGTAAGTTGCCAAATGACCTACGGTATTTACGTTACCTACCATCTGCCAGTTGACCTAAATTATTTTGCCAGAAGTTGAAACAAATGTCGAGTTAGAGGTAGATGAAGTACGGTGGCGCTGCGCGGATGTGTTTTTTTTTACTACCTGTAGAAACCTGAGGAGGCCGGTTGCCCGCCCCCTCGTTTGAGCGCGTGCTAATTTTCATAAATTCTGACACTTGCACGATGCAAATTTCGTAAGGACAATGCAATATGATTGCAAGCAACCGATTACAAAAGCAATCGCTTTGTTTGCGGTATTAAACATAAGGCTGTACTACCGCAGTGGTCAAAAAGCCGTCTGCATACCTACCTTTGGTGCTAATAATTTGGAATTTATAGCAAGGACGTATCTTTTTATTTTTTTATCGAAAGATGTTTTATGAAGCAAAATTTTTGAGGTGTCTAAAAGGGCAATTTTAACTGCGAAAAGGTCAACCTAGGTCAAACAATAAAAGGCCAAACCAATTTAAATTCAAAAGTTTCAAAATTTTGAAATTTTCTTTTTTCAAAATAATGGATATTCAAGACGACTTCAATGATGTACAAAACTAGTCAATCAGACAATGTGTTTTGGAGTTATGAAGCATCAAAGATGACTCTACAAGGTGACCTCCCGAAAATGCCTCGGGCTATATCTCGGTCACCGTTGGTCGGAGGGGACTAAGATTCTCACAGGCGTGCTCCTGGCCCAAAACTGCCCCGGAGACAAAGTTTCAGATTTTTTCCAGACATGGTGGTGTCAAATTGAAATATTTTTGGTCGTTTTGTCCTGGAATGCCCCAGCGGTCAGTTGGTGCCTCAAGCTCCGTCCCGGTAGGAGTAAGTAGGTAGTGCCTCCGGCTCCGTCCCGGTAGCGGTCAGTTGGTAGTGCCTTGGGCTCCGTTCCGCTGCTCAGTTGGTAGCGCCTCAGGCTCCGTCCCGCTGCTCAGGAGACCTGCAGTGGCAAAGTATGAGGGAAAGCATGGAATCGATTCTCATGAGACACTCAGGAGCTCATTATTTACCCGACATAGGTTGATTGGCACCTGAATTGTGAGAGGTTTACCTGAGTAGATCTTATTCTTAATTGTGGGACTTGAAACGCTGCCTTCAAATGTATCAAACATTGCAGGAACTGTTCGCCCAAAGCGTGGGACCGGAGTCTCTGAGATAAGTCCTTCGAGAGCTATACTGAGACGGCAAATCCAAAGGCTGAGCCTGCTAAACTTAAGACACAATTCAGCTAAACAGCTGTTGGTGGAATTTCAACATACGCATTTCTTGTGCGCCCACAAAGCTTGATCTAACAGAAAATGTTGACTCCTTTGATGTTTCTATTGCGATGGTCTATTCCTCGGTTGGAGACATCCATTTGACTGATGCACTGGTAGAAATAGGCTGCGCGTGGCCCAGGTATCGCTCAGACAAACCATCATTACGTTTTTTAACAAAAGACTGACACTTTGTCTCCGGAAAATGCGAATCGCTCCAGGCCAGATACTCGTAAAGGCATTCATCCGCAACCACTGCCGCCGGCAATGTGAGCTTGTTGTCACCTCTGAGCTGTTGACGAGAGGCTGGGACGAACAGAGGCGGGGGCCAGAGCCGGAGGATAAGCACCAAACACAGCCCCTCTGATGGATCGCCGCTGGGAGGCCGCCACGGAAGAGCGCGCCGGCAGCGCCGGCGGCGCCGTTTCCGGCCCATTTGACGGGGCGTGCCCGCGAGATGGCGATAGTAGCCAACGGTGATGGTGGTATGCAGATGCGTTTAGGTGACTCGTAGCGGAGAGGTTTCAGCTCTGTAGCCGACAGTTAGCCTTTTATATAAGATAAGAATACAGTGCACATAACGCTAAACGTAAAACAGGATCACAACTATACTTTCCCTAACCGATCCGTATTCGAAGAGTGATGGATAGCCTGTAGACTCAATTCTGGTCAAAGGTAAAGTGAGGCCATTGGGTCTAAATAATTTTTTTTGGAAAGGTACCTATTCATACCTGAGAAGCAGCACCGCTACCTCAGCCTGAGCTTTTTCATATCAGCATGAGCCACGACAAATGCATCACTATTGAAACCACTGAGATGGAGAGAAATATAAATCTGGCACCACCTGGAGGTCAGAACTTGATTCTGTCACCAGTCCTTTAAAGTTTGAGGCACTCTGGCATCCAAAAGTTCGTTCATTATCGGGGCAGCCCTGACAGCCGGGCCGCTCGTATGACTGTGCCGACTGTCTCTTTGGAGCAAACATTTAGACATTGTATTGCATGGCCCCCGGGGCGACTCTTTGATATTCCAATGCAGTCATACTGTCAAGTGAAGTAGAAATAGGACGTTTAAAATAGTATCTTCATCTGTGATAACCAATCTATGTCTTCGCGGTATCAATGTTATATATCATATATTTTCTCATAGGCATAGGAATTAAGAACAGAGTTCCCCCCCGCCCATCCACACATTCAAGATTATTAACCATTATTCCCATTACATTGAATGGAAAAGAAATGACTTATAAATATGCCTTGGCGTCCCAATGGTCTGGGTAAGTATATGCATTTTCTTATCTGGTTTTTCTCATTATGCACATCCACTGCTAGTAGTTGCTAATCTGCTTCTGTTTATCTTGCATTTGCTTAAATGCATTCGCTTATTATGCATTTGCTTATTATGCAGTTACTTATCATGCATTTGCTTATTATGTATTTACTTATCATGCATTTGATTATTTGTCTAAGTATTTGATTGTCTATTTACGTCCATACGACATATTTTCACAATAAAGCGATACATAAAAGCGATACATTTTTAGCTATTTTTCAGTCCTTTGTTGCTAGCGGCATTATTGGCGTTGTCGTTCAGTGCCTAGCTGTACTCCCCAGTGGCAGAGCTCCGGTAAATCAGCGGCCAGCATTTACCATACCACCCTGCGTTTTTTAGTCGGTGACATAGTTTGTTGGACATCTAAGTGGATCCCAAAGCCGTTGCTGGATTAGATCAGACTGGCTGGAGAATTCGGGGGAGAACGGCTGGAGAATGACTGGAGAATTCGGGTGCCCTGCATTCCCAATATGGATTTGGATTTCCATTTTCCTCGATTTAGTCATATTCCATGGAATGAGTCGGGCGCATTCCATGGTACGAGTCCGGTTCTGATTGACATGACTTAAAAAAAGATAGGTCCAGATTGGTTGGAGAAAGTTTGGAACGGATCAGAGTGATCGGGGGAACTTGGAAATGGATCGGATTGGTTGGGGAACTTGTGAAACGGACCGAATTAGTTGGAGAAAATCGGTAATGGATTGGATTGGTTTGAGATACTTAGGAACGAACCGGATTAGTCGAGAAAACGTGGGAGCGGATCGGATTGGTGGGAAACTTGATAACACATCGGATTGATCGGGGGAACTTGTGAAACGGACCAGATTGATACATACATACATACATACATACGTGTATTTCATCTTGTGTCAAAACAAACAAGCCATGGAACATCCTCGATTGGCGCAAAAGCACAATAGTGCTTAAATCGAAGGCGCCTTTCGAGTTTGAGGACAGTTTTCGAATCATGAAGCGCCGCCAGGACCGTCAGCTCCGACTTTAGGTGTGCGATGCCGCCACCCGTGGGCGCTTGTGATCGGGGAGCTTGTGAAACGGACCGGATTGATCGGGGGAACTTGTGAAACGGACCGAATTGATCGGGGGAACTTGTGAAACGGACCGAATTGATCGGGGGAACTTGTGAAATGGACCAGACTGGTTGGCGAAACCTCGGAACGGACTGCATTGGTTGGAGCGCCTTGCGATAGGACCGGATTAGTTGGAGAAGCATGGGATAGGACGGGATTGGTCGGTGAAACTTGGGAACGGATCAGATTTGATTGAAATTTTCTCTACCATAATACTGTATAGTCTGCGCCAGATGCCGTGGCGATGAAGATGCAACGGAGCCCAGTTCACGCCCAGCCGACCCCGCGGACCGAACCCGGGACCTTTGGATCAGGAGTCAGATGCCGTCCCCCAGGCCTCACGCATGTTGATCATGTCAAGGACTTGATATGTGGAATATGTAATTCATAATGTGAGTTAACGTTTCTGTTGTGCTTCAGGTGGATCTCAAGCACATGGAGCAGCGTCCAGGCAGCAACATCGTCGACTACGGCATCGATCTGAAGGAGTACTATGTTAGCGTCGAGTGGGACATCCTCGAGATCCCAGCCAAGAGAAATGAGGAGCTCTACGTCGAAATACCGTACCCAGGTGCAGGCTCGGCGTCTTGGTATTACGTACCCGGATGACTTCTTAAGCCTAGTATGGATGCCTTCCGATTAATACCGATACGTGTGGGATGGGTTAGATATGTTGGTGCAGCGTCTGTTTCATAGCTGAAGCTCTTGTGTTAAATTCCACCAGCCAAAACCCATGTGTCCAAACGAAAAGGCTTACCCTGGTGTGTGGATACAATCAGCTACGGCGTGGAACTGTGGTAGCTAAATCAACAATTTAAGCAGAACACATGAAAATTCGCTTCCAAAAGATATTGCCTTGCTTGGAGAACAACATTCTTGTAAGCCGTTCGATTGCTCTTTTTATGGTTTTAATATCAGTCGAAGGACCAGTGGAGCCTCGTCTCCCATAAAATTTAGGATGTTCTAGAACCTTCATAAAATTGCATCGTAATTTTTCCAAGCTCCTGTCACTCCTACACTGAACTTCTGGAATTTCCACTCTCATGCTGTAGTTGGCTGTTTGAGTCGTATTCCATCCACTTATCCATGTCTCAACTTATGTTGCAGGCTCCTTATCACGAAGGCATTTACAAAGTGAAACTGCCATAGCGGAACAAGCTCAAGGGTATCTTAAACCCGTTATTATTCCTCGCCTAAGCGAGGACAAATTCCAATAGACTGGTTCCAAGTGTAAGCCAGGTTTTAAGCATCATCGATCGTGGTTGATGTTTTATTCCTTGTTTTCTTCCTTATCAGATTTTCTATCAAATGATCAAAGTGACTGAAAATCCCGGGTATATTTCAGATTATTACAAAACCATATAACATTAGCCAGTCTATTACATATTTAGCCACCAAACCATATTATAAAGCCAAAAATTGAAATGCGAATATTTGTATTTGTATTAATTCAGTATATATGAGCTACAGAATGATCCCACTTATAGCTCAAGTCATTTTGATGGAACAATACGTAAAAATTTACAAGAGATGATGAACACATAGTCTCATTTACAGGTACAATGGCAGATGCACCACATTTAAATAGACATGTAATTCTTAAAAGAAAAACATTATGCTATAAAACAGTGAAATCCTAAGACCAATGAGTTTACTAAAACGAATGATCCCTAAGATATTTAATGACGGAAGATCTAAAAGATAGCAAAGTAAAGATAAAAGGATCGATGGAAGGATACGTTGACAAGACTATCAAAAGCTCAAACTGCACGAACGAACAAGCCATTCCCACGGTTTCCACTCGCCCAAAAGGCTATCGTGGCACTAAAACAGCCCCCCCTCCCCAAGAGCAAGGGTCGGTCCATGGTGTGACGTCACACACCCACCCTCCAATGTTGTATCAGGGTGTATCAATACTATTCAGAATATTACAAAAATACAACCATATTCAAAAACTGAACGCTTTGTTTCTGCATTTGGAGCACAATTGAATTCCTTGTATTCTCTCGCATTTGCAAGCAAGCAAGACAAAATTGGAATATTTTCAGTAGACCCAGCAGTGGAAGAATCCATTCACCCCGGAACGTCGACATTTAAATAAATGTATCTTGGGACTAACGTGGGTCGTCGTGAGACGGCACGAAATGTCCAACGGTAGGCTCCTTGTACGTCTTTACTAACAACAGTCAAGCGCCATTCTGTTATCTATGTTTTGGAGGAGGCTCGTTCAATAGCTATATTGTATAGCCTTAGCGTTGCTGGTTTCCGCTTTCTTTCATGTGATTAAATATATAGAAATAGCGCGTTAGGGCCGCAAGTAATATTGGCAAGACAAATACTCCTTAGCTTTAGCAGATCACCTGAAAACTTTGGAAGTGGCCCTGCCTTCAGGCTGAATAGTTACCTGTACCGTGTTTTCCTGAATGTGTTCTGGTTTGTTTTCATCGGGCGCCTCCGATAAAAAAATGATGTCTCCAAAGCGCATGAGCCT
Organism: Lepas anatifera; assembly: GCA_034440635.1. NCBI lineage: Eukaryota > Metazoa > Arthropoda > Thecostraca > Lepadidae > Lepas > Lepas anatifera. The sequence goes on from JAOTON010000262.1 coordinate 631,598, forward strand.
GTTTTGCTGTAGCGAACCCCCATTCTCACCGACAGACATCACGTTCAACCTGACGATGAGACGCAAGACTCTGTTCTACACCGTCAACCTGATCATACCTTGCGTGGGAATCAGTTTTCTCACCGTTCTGGTCTTCTATTTGCCGTCTGACTCGGGAGAGAAGGTCAGAGATGCAACAATGGAGCAAGGTTTGCTGGGTCTAAATTTGGGTTTAAGGCCTTGTGTATTTTGACCGACCTGCTCAAGTCGGTGGTGGTGGTGAATGGTCATGTGAGTGGGATTACGCTGTGGGAATCCACAAAATCTGGCCGAACGTGCCATTTTTTTTAAAGTTTCAGTCCGTGTTCGGGAAATAATGTCAGCATGACAATTACATACTACTAGTTCCAGATATACGCGTCAAAAGAGAAAAGAGAAGGGCAGAGGGGAATCGCTCCATATTTTGTACGGAAAATTTTGCAATTCGTCGCTACATCGCAACATATCGGAAGGTTTTTGAATCTGTATTTATAGAAGGCAAAAGAAGAGCCCAGATTCGACTACTTCTTTTGTTCCAGATGAGAAAATTTCCAATTTGTTCAAATATTTTCCCTAACATAAAGAAGATATAAAGTGGCCTTCTAATTTCTTGACTGATGCCTTTTTTACCTTGTTTTACTGGAGGTAAGGGTAACCCGGTGTAGCGGCAACTGTATTACATATTTCGCACAGTCACACCCGAGAGAGTTTGCCCTGTGACCCACCGTTGGCGGCGTCGGACAGGTCACCCTCTGCATCTCGATCCTGCTGTCGCTGACCGTGTTCTTCCTGCTGCTGGCCGAGATCATCCCGCCGACGTCGCTGGCGGTGCCGCTGCTGGGAAAGTACCTGCTCTTCACCATGATCTTGGTCACGTTCTCCATTCTCGTTACTGTCGGCGTCCTCAACGTTCATTTCAGGTGAAGGAACATCTCGCCAATGGTGAAAGTCTTGTTGTCTGCAATAGGTATTCTTTTTCATTTTGCTCCAAAAACTCATTACTTGCCTACCGCATCTATCGAAAGCCCATGAATAGGCTGTACCACTCAAAGTGACTCTTTCGATCTTTAATCCTCGCGCGGGAGCGATGAATAGAATAAGAAAGAAGACAAGTTACAATGGCAGGGCCCAGTAACCCCTTCACATCCGCCCTCATCCCTTTACCGTGTCCTCATCTTAGTTTTTTGTTGGCCCACGCTACGTACCTACTTATACTTGAAAGAGCCAACCTCACACCGATCGCACATTCTCAGCTATGCATCGTGTTTTCAGATCACTCATTTCAAAATATGGGCTATTGGGCCCCTTGCAACGTGTGTTCACAAGTGTGTGTATGCGCCTTGCACGATTTCACTTATACAAACTTAACTTTCACTTATGAAAATCAGGCTTTAAAACGTATGGTCCAAAAGACATTGCCTCAGTCGGTGTTTCATCTCTACATATGGGGGCTGGTCCAGACCCACTCTTGAAAAACTGAGAGCTTTTAATGCCACATGTTTTGGCAGAAAATACCCAAGATAAATGACGGAAGGCAATGCAAGAAATGCGCTCTTATTATCTAGTCACTCATTTCGACAATTATGGACCTCTTGTTACATTATTTTGCATCATTAATCTTGTGAAATTTTCGACAAAATACCTGGCACCAAATGCTCTCGGTTTTTCGAGAGGGGGTCTGGACCATTTCTAGGGTCTCTTCTATCGGCATACTCTTGCGGCGACAACTTTAACCATAAGTTGCTCTAGCCTAGCACAGATGGCTTTAGCACCTCCTGAGTGGCCGCTGCCTCTTAGCCCTGAGGCTAGAAGCACACCCAAGAGATGGGGGTTAGCGCCCCCCCCCCCGAAAACGTTTCGGAACCAAAGTGTCCGGCCCCCGCCCATGTCGGCTACCGGGGCCTGAAATGGGTTTTGGCGGTAGGTTATTGGGCGCCGAAGGCGCCCGTCGATGGCAATGATGAGTCTTGACCTGGCTTTTAGTGCCAGTGCAGCAGTTCTCAGCTTTCCACCCCTGCACTCAGTGTAACGTATCCTCTCCTAAAGAAAGGCCCCTGCACGTTGCATATAGCCCCGTATCTGTTGTGCCGTCCTTCGGACGACAACTGTCCCAAGTTTAAAGAACGGGCCGCCCCTTGTAACACATCCCTGCCCCTACACCTAGCGTATGGGCCTCAAACCCAAAGTTGTAATTCTGCTCATGAGTTTTCACCTAATAATTGTGAGAAATATCCGTCCCGTTACCCAAAGTACCGCCTCTATATAGTGTTCTGTCGCCCAGCTTGAGAAATATGCTACTTCCAAAGTGCTCATGCTGATTCTGTACCTACATAGTGTGCTGTCCCCTCACTCAAAGTGGCACTCCTGTACCTGGCGTGCCCCCTTGCTTGTAAAAGTTTCTGTTCCGTCTAAAAAAGGCACACCTATCCATAGTGTGTCACTCTTTGCGTAAAGGACCGATCATCTCATATACGATTCACGTCGCCCTTGTCCCGAAACTGCTAGCCAAGAAAAATAATAAATCCTGCTAATGACGTGCCGGCCCATAGCTAATAGAAGCTGCATCCCCCTCGTTTATAGTAGGCACAGTCCCTATGCAGTAAAGTATTCTCCTCCCATATCATCTGAGAAAGTGCCACCCACTCCCGCACTGCGTGCTATATCCTTTTCAGTCACCGAAGCTTAACCTTAGGAGGGTTTTCCCCAAAGTACAACCCTGGATTTGTATATGTTCTAAACAGGCTCTTGGCTGCTCAAGATATTTTATGTATCACTTGTACACGACTGGTACAGCCCCCACTGGATAAGCAGAACAATAGTCACAGCTGTCCGCCGGGAAACACAGAAGTCAGCTGAGAAAGGCATTCGGCATTAGGTGAATTTCTCGCAGCGATTCAAGCCTTCAAAAACCCACGATCAAGTGAACATGGTTCCTAAACTATGGCCAAATTTTTGTAAGAAGAAAGATTTTCACAAACAGTCAAAGGCAGATCTGGACGTGATGTATGAGAGGAGTGAGGGGCACTAGGGCCAAAAACCGTTTAAGACAGTATTTTTAAGGCAATCGGAGAAAAAGGGTTGGTTTGTGAAAAATGGGTAGTTCGGGGAAAGAGAAGATCTATTTTTGTCTACCCTGGATCCACCAGTGCAAGGAGTAGAGTCGAAAGGCGGCATGGGCTCAAATTTAATGGGTTTAGCGTTGGATTAGAGATCAAAATTGTTTTTTCTTTGTGTGGTAAGGCCTTATCCGGTCAATTTTCCCCCTTCAGTAGCCTGGTGCCCTCTATCAGCTCACTGTCCCCCTTCATCAGCCTCCTCTCCCTAAACAAAAATAATGGGTTCGTGCCTGCCTGAGACCTTCAATAAAACAACAACAATTCCAACACAGCAACACTTATCCATCTTAGACGTACCATAAATAAACATAGGCGGATCCAGGGACAGAGGAAGGCAGAAAGAGTAGGAGTTGGCGCATCGTTAACCCTGGCTCCACCGGTGGATTTTTCCGGTAAATACCCCCGGCGGATTTTTCCGGTAAATACCGCCGGCGGATGTTTCGGTAAATCCCCGGCGGATTTTTCCGGTAAATACCCCCGGCGGATTTTTCCGGCAGCACTAGAAAACGGCGGTGTGGAGCCCGGCCGTACTTGGCACACCTTATCCTTGATCAATTCTACAAATTTCTTCAAACTGTAAGCTCGGTTCATCTCAGGTCAGGTTACCATACCAGGTCAAGTAGCCTCACGTCCAAAAATGGTTCAAATGGTACTAGTGAAAACATGTTTAATCTATTGATCTGATATTCATATCGCATAACGAGCCGACCGAGTACCAGAAATTATGTAATGGGATTTTTAATATCGATTATCTAGGGTCAGGTACGGGTTCCAAGTGTTCCTCTCCATTGGAAATACGTAAAAAACGGGAATTGGCCGAAAAATGACTATTTATGTAGAAACAGCTTGCAAAATTTTTATATTGTCCAAATCCAAATACGGATGTAAGTTGTAAGCTGTAATATACTATAGTATATTAGGCCACTCTCCAGGGTCATGCTGCAAGTTAGCACCCGTGACATCTGAGAGGGCATCAGGGACTACTTAAGCTGCTTTTCAGACTTGGGTCAATATATTTGCAGGAAATCATAATGAAGCTTTGACTTTGATAACATTATGTTTGGACTACCATCGCAAGTCGATTTATATGCATATGTATATTGACTAGGTTAAGTCAGACGGTAACCTCGATATGACTTTAGGTCAGGCCATTTTTTATGTTTTGACCTAGTATAGTTATATCATTCACCATTTGATTTTCGGTAACAAGAAAAAAATTATGTCTGAAATTGACTACAACTCAACTCTGACGCTAGAGCCAGGAAACCCTTTATTTATTTATTTATTTATTTATTAATATATATCACCAACAGGCGGTGCCCACTGACAGGTGAAGTCAAGCAGCTAAACACATGGTTATTTACAATGAGCGAGCATAAATAATAATACCACTAAGAAGACAAAAGCATTAGAAATCAAACAAAGTGACTAGATGCAGGTACAATCATGACAAATGACATACAAATGATGAAAATGGAGTTCGCTAACATGATTCTCCACTCGGCTGCGCAAATGCTAGTCATGTCTCAATAAGATGGCTTTAATAGATGATGCTGGTGAATTTAAAAGTCAACATCTGGTTTCCTGGTGATCAAGTCATTCACTCGGCGAACAACTCTTCTAAAATTCCGTTCCTCCGGTTTCAACGCGAGCAAACTCTTCATAAAACAGCGTCCTTTGCCGAGTGGCGCGATTTGGAACACGTAGAGGAAAACATGCCAGTAAAAACGAAGAGTCAATTCGACCATTATACAGATTTTTAGAAACATGATGTCGTGTTGGTTATACCTATCCCGCTGCATTGTAGTTATATTTTTCAAGAAGATTTGGATCGAGAGGGATTGTTCTGTGGTGATAGAGACCGATTTCGACGCAAGCCAAATCAAAATTTATGCTGAACCCGTTCATACGGTCTTGTGGGTTTTGGCAGCGCCATTCCAGACCACGCTGCCATATTCCATTATAGACCGTACGTTTGCGAAGTACGTAGCAAGTAATGTTTTTGGTTGATTTCCGCCCGGGAATGTTTTTTGAAATGAACGAATCATTAGGCCTAGGGCTCTGTTAGCTTTACAGCACCTTATTTATGTGCGAAGAAAATTAATTTTGAGTCATAATATGCCTGGATCACATACTTCGAAACACGCTTCAGTATGTTTGGTCACAGTATATGCATGCTGGATGGGTCGGGTTTTGAGACTCATGGTGACGCACACACTTGGCTGGGTTGAGATTCAGCCTCAGGTATTCGACCACGTACACAGGTAATTGACATCCTTCTGAGTTCCTCAGTCAGCCTCATGTATTCTCGGTACATTTGACGTCGTCAGCGAACATGACACACGGGATGAAACTACTCCAGGTAGATCGTTATGCATTGCGAACATTGGGGCGCTAAGCGCACCTTCCGGTCTCCCGACGTCACTTTTCAGTTGATGTTTGCCATTCATGACTCTCTGTCCCTGCCGGATGGATCGAAACGAACCAATCGATTTTTTCGTTCAAGTGGTACGAGTTTCGTAGTTTGTGTAACAATATTCATGATTCCGCTGAAATGCGGCCGAAAGTCCGTGTAAATGGCGTCTGTCTGGCAACCGTCCGATATAGCACTCCAGCATCATGGAGGTATGTCGCCAGGTTCGAAACACACGATCGCGCGGTAAAATCCATGTTGTGAGTCGGAGAGGACAGAAGAAACATGAGCGTACACTTTTTAATGCTATGGCTTCCAAAACTTTCCCAAGATCGGTAGAAGTGAAACAGAGCGATAGTTTCGGGGTCTTTTTGTTCCTTTTGTAAATGGTAACAATGTTTGCTTTTCATTTTTGGGAAACCCCTCCCGCGGGACCTCTGAAAAGTTTGTGAGAGGTTCCGCTGCAGCCATTCACGGACATTCGAGCGCTTATGTTATCTGGACCACACGCTTTGGCGGCATTTATCGAAAGTAGCTGTGTATGGACCTCGCCCGACCTTATCTATTCGCTCAGCACAGGTGTGTGGAAGTCGGGTGCGTTGGGATACAGGCCAACACGATCATGAAAAATTTGGAAGAGACGTTTTCAATAATGATGCCCCGAGCATCCTAGACACTAGCCCATTGACACTAGATAAAACAGGAGAAACGCTACCCTACCATTAAAACATTTTAAAATGACCAGTACCTCTTGGGGTTAGTTTTGAGGACTCGACCAGTTTGAACAAATAGTCAGCGTAAGACTGCCGACAGATGTCCTTGAGGACTTTTTTTTTCAAATAAGCGTCTGTTTTCCGGAACGGATTTCGGCGAAGCCTCGGAAGCCGCTCTTCACGTAGTGCGTGGCGTGCGGTGCCTGAACCACGGCGGATATTTGGTCGGGGTCGTCGTGGTGTGTCGGTTTTGCGCCTCGGCATGCGTAGAAGAGTCGACGGCTGCGTTTAGCCATCTCTCCAGATGGTTGGGGAGAGAGGCGCCGCGAGTCCGGCAAGTCGGCTCTTTTGTTGAGCCGTTGTGGGTTGGTGTTCCCCGGTTTTCGAGAATGGCCGTCCTCCTGGGTAGTCCGCCTCCCCACCCGCGGCGCGTCCGCGCGAGACACTAGGTCCGTGTGTTGTTGCTCTGGTGGGTCGCTCCCTGGTGGCGATATGTTGCGTTGTCCGGTCGGCGTCGGCGTCGCGGTGGGGGGCCCTCGGCCGCCTCGCCTGCCGGGGTAATCCATGCGTGTGTATGTAGCCTGTCCTACTCTTTGATCTGTCATGACCTCAATATTACCCTGAGTCGGAAAGTGATAAATGTAGTTTGTTTGCTATTTCTTAAAGGCTCTTTACTGGTCTTCGCGTTTTGTCGCTATTTCGCATAGGAGCCGAGATCGAAGGGGGTGTTTGAATCCCTCCCACTTTGGCGAAGGTAGCTCGAAAGCCCACTTCGGGTGGATGATAATTCGCAAAATAAGCATGACGTACATACGTACATTGATGCATGCATATGAACTACAGGGTTTTTAAACGTCACCAAACGCTCGTCATGTTTATCGATAGATGCAGCGGCATGAAAATAAAGATATGAATTGATCTTTCAGCATCCGTATAGCCGCTGAGTTATCGCTCTCAGGTCGCCTGCGACGCACAAGATGGCGCCATGGGTTCGGCGCCTGTTCCTGTCCCTGCTGCCCGGGGTTCTGATGATGAGACGGCCCTTCTACGGATCTCGCAGGCCAGGGGACGCGCAGCCGCAGCTCCGTGGCAGCCGCTGCTCCACGCCTCAGCCTCTCGCTCGGTAACTCACCAGCAGTGGGACCTGTTGTCATCTCGCGCTTACTAAGAGCTGATTACATTCGCTTCAAAAGTCAAATGGCTTACATCGTTGAAGATGAGCTATGCGGCCCTCAGTGGTACTCTTCGAGCTCTGGCTCTTGATGCAAAAATGGAACAAAATGCATATGGCTATGGCACACAATGATTAATGCGTTATTTCTCGTAAAGGTGGCGGCAACATTGATAGGATGAACAGGATTGGACAAACCAGTCCTGAAAATGACGCTTCATACGGCAAAAAATTTCTGTTATCACATTTTGTTGGCCTTAGTCTCTGCCTATGCTCAAGGCGTTGGTATTTTATTTTTGTTTATTTCTATTTTATTAGGGCTTCTCCCAGCAGACAGACTTGCCCAGTTGCAGAGGGTATTGGCTTGGGTGCATAAAGATCCCCTCCACCGGGTCAAATCAGACATTGAAGACGGTTTCCCGCCGTGGGGATTGAAGCCACATTAATCCATGCTATCTGATTTGAAAATGAGCAACCGCTAGGCCACCCGATCACCCAGGGTATTATTAGCAAAGGTTTGGACACATGTCGGTTGCAGAGCGTGCGCACACGCAATGCGATTCGTAAAATGTTAAAACGCATCGGTAGAGGGTCAGCGCCACCTTTCCCGGTACTTTGGGGTAGGGGGCCTCAGATTTCAGAAACCACGCTGGGTAGCAATGAGTAGTTTTCCAGGGAGGACAAAAAATGTGTGTGAATTTGAACAGCGCACCCTCAGTGTTTGCCGATTTTCTTTGAAAAAGCCTGTTTTTCACGATTCTTGCCCCCAGTTACACGCGGACCTAAACAAACTAGATAAAATGTTCTCACATTCTGCCTTGAGTGTTATTAAACACTGGATGAAACGATACATTCACATTGTTGCATTGGAAATTGAATTGTGAATATATATATATGTATATATATATATATATATATATATATATATATATATATATACTTATATATTCTAAATTTCGCAGCTGGTTTTCTATGAGACTTTGATGGTTGAATGTCCAAGTTTATTTAGCTTTTATAATCTGTATCTCTGTCCGTTTTTAATTCTTTGGTTGTCTTCTTATTTTCAGCCGGAAGTCGATTAATGAGACGCCCGTATGTGGTATTATTAGACATATTGATAGCTGAGGATGACTTGAAGTCGAAAGCTCCTATTATTGTGTCTATTCTTTTGATATTAATTTAGGTCTAAAATAAGAAATAACTTGACAGATAATGGTCATTTTCAACACCACTTTAAAGCTCATAATTATTAGACATGTTTCGATAGACCCAGCAATAATATTCAGCACTACAAATATTAAAACACTACATAACAAATGGGTGTCGTTGGCAAAGCTGTCCAGGGGTACTGATGTCCTGCTGTCCCGCAGCCTGTGATTTGATCCCCCAGAATGTTTTCTAGCAGGAAAAGAGTCTGCGACGCCAACAACCACGTCAGTTGTTTAGTTGTTTAGCTTCCGTAAAAATAATAAAAGAGGGTGACTTCCCCAACAATACCCATGAAAACAGTGTTTGACCGTGTCCTGTTTCAGAGACACTGTGCTCACATCAAGCGCGTTAGGAGCCTGCGGCGGTACCAATGTCAGGGTCGATAGTGGCTACGCACCAAAACACTGCGGTGAGAATCAAATTAGTATTTGTGATTTGTTAACTTCCTTGATAAGCAGATCAGAATCTGTCCCAGCTTCAGGAAAGTGTGGAAAAATATCTCTGAATAAGACCGAATGCATTGCTTTTTGTTTAAACATACTGGCGTAATATGTTTTCCCAAGACTAACTCAGGGTGGATGAATGGCATTATGAAGAGAACAATTTGATGTTTTTTACTTAAAAAATTCAAATCTCCGGACAATACCAGGCTAGTTTCCCCTTACGTTCACTTCTGAGTCTTGTTGAATATATGTCAGTTTGATATGTGACGTGAGGGTACGGTCACCTTCCATTAATGCATTTCTATCCTGGATGCATGGGCAGTCCCATTGCCCTCTATTTGCGCATCGAGCAAGGAAATGGACCAATCGACATATGAATCCAGGTGTATGGAACGATTTTTCCACTCGGTGTTAGTCATTCTCTTGACTAGGGACTTTGAAGTTAGTCCCTACAAGTAACAAACAAAAAATAAAAATAAAATACAATACTTCCATTGGGCATTACTTCTTTGACTAAAAAAACAAAATAAGATAAACAGCAGATAGCTTTGTGAGGCTGTGTAATGGTTTCATTCAAATACAAGCGATGATCATTCATTTGCTTTTTACAATGGTCCGTTCTCCATAGTTCACCTGGCTCGTGTATGACGTAATAATGCGCATCGAGCAGCTTTGGTACCGAGGCTGCTTATGTGTTCCGGATACCTCTGGTAATGATGAAGTGTCTTGCCACAAGCACACAAAGAAGAAATAGCCGTGGCTACATTTTTTAATACCCTTATAAGGTGATTCTCTGTGGCTCAACTCTCTGCACAGGTGCGGCCTCGGAGGAGGGAGAGGATGAGTACCAGTACCCTCCAGACATCCAGAGGGCCCTAGAGAGCGTACAGTTCATCGCCAGGCACATCAAGCAAGAGGACAACACCAACGAGGCGAGTGGCTTAACAACTGAAATATACATCATGACATCGGGCTTGGATTATGATACAAACTCAAGCAATTGGTTGTGGTAGTTCGTCATTGTTTTTCCTTGCATGCGTCTACGTGTGCTGAAAACATGTTGATTCATTCTGAGTTTCTGTAGCAGGAGAGGATATCTTAGCGTATAGACGATCACGATCGGGGGGGGGGGAGAAAAGGGGTCAGGGGAGCCGGGCTCCACCCACCCCACCCCCGTTCAACCCCCCCCGGCCTCCCAAAAAAAAAAAAAAAAACCCCCCCAAAAAAAACCCAAAAAAAAAAAAAAAAAGACAACAAAAAAAAAACCCGTATTTAAAATTTTTTAACGTTCACGATCACTCTGGAGTTTTCTTCCAGGGAGAAATCATTACCTTGCCCGTTCAGACCGTGCAGAAAAGCACAAGGCGGCATTAGTGTTTCTGCAGCTTTCTTACTTTTCCGGTGTCACAACTGATCTTGTAGTTCGAAAAGAAAATCTAATTAGAAGTCACAAATCCGACCATTTCTACCGCTTCAGGTTGCGGGCGGGGGTGGGGGCTCTGTGGAAATAGCTCACGCTGTCCCTGGCAAAAGCTTATACTGCTTGTGTATTAGTGTGGGAGAAAATCGTTCTGAAGGTATTCCGTCTATCCTGGGGCAGCAGAGAGTTTATCACCTTTACATTAAATACTACCTTGTTCAGCGTGAAGGATTCCGTCTATCCTGGGACAGCAGAGAGCTTTACCACCTTTTACATTAAATACTCACCTTGATTCAGCGTCTCCAAGGGCTTTCGTTGCCAGGCAACTGACCCAACGCCGGCCTGCGCCACGCCCAGCTGTAGTTTCCAATGCAGTCCGTTAGGTTTACGGCTGAGGCACGGTGGACGTGACCACGGATTCGGCGACTGCCCGTCAGTGCACGAGGCCACGGGGGCTGATGCTGTCCACTGGACCGGCTGACGGCTTAGGCTCGTACGGAACTGAATGTGCGTATCACTCCTCCGCTCAGAAGGAATTCTTTTAGAAAAGCGGGCCGGTAAATTTCTAGTATTGTGAAATTACATACTGCAGTTTGTACTCCAATCTCGTGAAGTAGATTTTGGGCAATACAAGGAAAGTGGCAGAGGTCAAAATAAAAAAGCAGCAGCGTGTATGCACTATGCATCGCTGATAACAGACCCGCTACCGGTCTAGAGATGTCCCAATAGTCTCGGCTCGTCGCGATATGTTTGCTATCTTAAAGACACTTAGAGGTACCCTTCTGTGCAGCAGCTGGTTCTGAATGCTCAGAAAACATTAAGACATTGCAGCATTGTCCGCTCTTGGCGGTACTCATGAATCAATGGCGTTGTTCGTTAACAGCACAAATTCCAACCAACCCCCTAGAAGAAAGCTATTTAATATCAGCTGTTACATCGCATCCTGACATAACTCGGTAGCATGGAGAGCAAGGAAACAGCCAAGTTTGGGTAATGATCAAATATCTTATATCATCTCGCAAAAGGTTTACGTCTTTATAGCCCCAGCACCAATTACAGACTATTGTCTCTGCCATCCTCGGTCCCGAATGTCCGGAACGGGATAACTTGTTCATTTTTCCAAATTCTAATGACTTGTCACTGCAGAAAGCTAATTGAAATTCACAAGAAAACCTGTAATTAACCGGTATTAATCCAAGAAGGAAATGAGTAAGAAACTTGCTGACCTTTTTGGGTGGGAAATCAACCAATTGTGTCCTTCCCTTCTTGTTGTCATTCTGTTTTTCTATCATCGTATTACTTCCCTCTCTATTTCAACGCTCAGAAGATGTTACCCTCTGATAATTTATCCACTTATACCTATTATGAAGTACTCAAATTTCCCTTAAATGTTACTAGTTTAACTATTCTATTCAGGACAGGTGGACTTGGGGAACTAATAATTTTAAGGTTTTGCTTGTAGAGCCATTGTTAAAAATGAAGCAGGGATGATGTTATTTACTCAAAATATAATGATATGTGTCCTAATTTGTTCATTGGTAACTCTGTAGCTTGGTCGCCCGGGTAAAGATAGAGACGCCTGCCTATCTATTAAATTGGTAGTGTGGTACAAAAGTATGAATATGTTAACATGTTCCTATCACACATATTAGTATGTTTCATGTCATGGTCTACGTATTTTACCAGAGTTACAGGCTCAACTACAATTGCCCCGCTAGTTTGGCTCTCGGAAGAGGTGAAAGAGAGTTCAGCAGAACAATATGACAATGCAATGACCCAGGCGCTACCAAATTTTCAAGCTCGCACAGAGCTAGCAGACTCGCGGCCTCCAATCATCCACTCATCACACTCGTGGGAAAACTCCACCATGCGTTTTGTATAAGGCAATCCACGGAGATACACGACATCTACGCTTCAAATCTTTCGATGCCTCGACGTGGCGGAGCCGACATGCTAGCACTTGGCTGGCACCGTGCCAAGAGATCAGATGTAGCAGACAGAGAAATACACATACCCGCCCCCGCGCTTGGACCCTATAAGAAAGATCTGAGTTTTCGGTCAAGCGATAAACGGTGTATATTTCTCAATTGGTCTCTAAACATCCACCAGCGCCGTGTGTTTTTTCGCTATCCCGCATGGGAGCCGAGTTCGAGGGGGGTGTTTGAACACCCCCTCCACCAGGGCAAAGGTGGCTCGGAGGCCCACCGGGGCACGTATTAACTAGGCTCATGCCTGACCTGACGGGGCCTTGACTTGAAATTCAGAGAAAAATTGCAAAATGGAGCAAGGTGCAGCTGTACCAAGTGCGTTGACACCTCACTCGTAGTTGTAGCTATCTCGGGAAAATGTTTAGCTTTCAAACAGGCCCTGCACCGGGGCCAGCACTGAACTCGTGAAAATCTTCGAAGTTGACCCATTTTTCCCTCAGTGACAAAAAAATAGTGTTCTATTTTTTGGCAATTCTGAGTGGATGATAGGGTATATAGGGGTTCCCAGTTCCCATGCGGAATTTTGCATCAATTCTGAATAATCCCCGGGCAATGCTGAGCTAAGATGAACTTTAGATGTGACATAAGAAATGCATTTACCTCTGACTAGCAGATCTTACCCCTTGTGAGAGGCAGATCTTTGGATTCATTTTTCCCTGCTTGATGTGGCTAAACAATATGAAAATGTCTAGTTCATTCATCTTCCAAATAACTAACGCCAAACAGAGCAGCTCTCAGCTGGATACAGGCAAGAGCGTTATCCTGAGTAGTCAGAGCAGTGCTCGGAAATGATTAAGATGCATGTTGTTGTCCTCAGCCCATCCGCGAGCAACAACATGCATCTCAATCATGTTCTTTTGACTCCAACGGCGGCAATAGAGGGCAATAACTTACCCCGTTTTCCGGGAAGGCCAGCGTTATGCATTTAAATGTCTTGGTCCCCAGCCCTGTCAATACATGCACTATCGGAGTTTTGCCTTTATAATTTCCCTTTATCAGCCATGCTGTCTATTGCTGAGCAGCCTGTTATTCTTTAGAGTAATAACACCCGTTCTGGTTCTTTAGGCTGAATCAGGATCATGAATTTGAACCATGGGTAAAATGGAACCGACGGCGTAGTCTCGTCCACGAAGTCAAAAATTAATTTGTCCCGAATAAGCTAAGACCCCATACAGCCGCTCCTTTACCTAGGGATGTATTACGAAAAGTTCGCAAGCAATTTTTTGTTTGTCGTCTCTTGGTTGTCTTTGAAAGTGTTTTGACCTTTATATCAAACTAAATGTGATAGATATATAAACTGTTTGAAATTTTAAAAAGGAAATTTCCTCATATAATTTCATAATGAACAACGTGTTAAGTTCCACGGAAGAACGCGTCTCATTCAATTATGGTGAACTGGAGTTTTCTTTTCTTTTGTCACGAATCACTCACGCATACAATGATTTTTTGCCATATCGGCGCACCACCTTCTAGGTTCAAATGAAATAACTTGCTTATCCCTTGTTGGAATGCGTGCTGGGGATCAAATTACTCCTTTCTAGGAGAATACTCCGGGCTTTGAACCTGAGTCAGCCGTGTAGAAAGCAGACGTGCCAGGCACTACACCACCGCTGGAAAGGATATCTTTTCTTCCCATGGTTCTTGGAAACAGCCGACGCACTCTGCCCATGCTGGTTGATTGGATCTCTCAGACTCTTCGCTGCGTTCATTTGTATCCTCCAATACCGTTCTCGCGGTTTTTCCACTTCGGTACTTAAAAGATACTACTCAGTGCCCATGTTGGATGTATATGCCCATTTCTCTGCATTTTCTTTGTTTTGTAATGATGTTGCCATTTTCGGTTTGATTGACGATTGTATAGTTCATCTCCCACTGCAGCCGAACTAGCCATATTCTGTTTGGAGTGTATACATTCTCAATAAATTTGTATTGTTTTTAGCTGTCTCGGGACGCTGCTGTTTGCCAACAAACTTTGAACGCGGCAAAAGTTTGTCAGCGATAGGCTTATTGTATTTAGCGGTCAAATACACTAGCACTAACAGTCACTGTGCCTGGACTGACAGCAGGTCGATTACTCACAAATGACTCTTTATCTTTAGATGGGTAGAGAATGAAAGTAGTTGTTACATATTTTTTATTATTTTTTTCATAAATAATATTTTCTGTACTGCGTTTTATGCCAAAGCCGTTGCTAACTCCGTGTTTGGTGCAATTGACCTTTAGCTCTGTCTGTTGGGCTGGAATCAATGTCTTTGCAACAAATCGGGCTCAGCGCTCTGCCTCCGATGGAGCATGTTTTGCAGCTTATTTCGCTTTACTAGCAGAACAGCGCCTTCTCAGAACCCTTAGATACTCCCACAAACATCTGCTGTCTTATGTTTTCCCTGCCTTTAACAATATATCATTCAGTGAGATAATACTCGTTGACCTTAACGTTAAATTTTGTATGCCTCTTTAGCAAGAGTATCGCCTCGAATTTCTATTGATGGGCGTCTGCTTTCAAGGAGGGCTCCTATCTCTGACCCTCGAAGGAGGCTCCCACAATGGGGTGGGGTATATGTTCAGCTTTTCTTTACATGCCATTGTAACCAACATTTACTGCTGTTTAACACGCGCATTGACGGGGGTCTGAGCCACCTTCGCATTGACGGGGGCGGGTACCCGCCCCC
Source organism: Lepas anatifera (assembly GCA_034440635.1). NCBI lineage: Eukaryota > Metazoa > Arthropoda > Thecostraca > Lepadidae > Lepas > Lepas anatifera. The sequence continues at coordinate 646,758 of JAOTON010000262.1, forward strand.
TAAGATCTCGAGAACCACGGTAGGTAGCGAAAAACGGTAAACGGCGCTGGGCTGCCCATCCACTTCTCCATCGAAAACATTTGAACCATTTTTTTGTCAGGTCACATTTAAGGTCACGAGAGGTCAAAACATGCCCGTCATAGGGATAACATGTAAAATTCAGTTTTTCGGGCATTACATCTGAACAAGTAAAGATAGAGCAAAACGACTTGAACTATATGAATCCTCTTAGCAAGCCAAATCGAATGATATATAATTTGACCTTGCTAGGTCAAATCAAGGATTTGACCTGACCTGAGGTCAGGTCAGGGTCAAATTATATAAAATGCATATCATTAGAACCGCAAAGCCCAGGCGAGTCTAATGCAGCTAAAATAAATGCTCTATCACCATCCGTTACTGAGTTATTCCGTAAAAACCATTTTTCCCATGTATTTCCAATGGAGAGGTCATGCCTCGTACCTGACCTTAGGTCATCGATATCAAAAATACCGGAACATATGTTAGAGAACTCGGTGGGGCTATTATGTGTTATGAGTTTAAATCGGATAAGTTCACCCTGCTCCAACTTATGCTATGTTAAACTTTTTTTGAGGTCGGGTCACTTGACCTGTACTGGTGACCTGACCTGAGATGACCTAACCTTAAAATTTTCACAGAAGTTGTAAAAATGATGAGGGAAAAGGTATACCAGTACGGCGGCGCTACGCGCCGCCGTTTTTCTACTGTCTCCGAAAAACCCGAGGGGGCGGGTACCCCCCCCGTCAATGCGCGTGTTAATATCCTTATTTATCCCGCAAGAGGCTCCCGATTTGTTCCAAGGGCCTCAACTATAAATCAAATACGTATAAATGATGCTAAGTGCATATTTTTATTTTGCCACTTGAGCGACCTCCACGAGCCATCTTGTTCATGACACGGTGCATTCTTGACCTGCTCAATGGTTTCTCTGATAGATAGGGAAGTCTAGCAAGAGTTGCTGGAACGAGAGCATCATCTTCAATTCAGGGAGCCTCCTTTACCAGTAAGAGGGCCTCCAATGTATGTCAGGAACCACAGTTATAAGTCCAGCAAGCTATCAGTGGCGCTGAATACATCTTCTGCCGAAACTTGGACCTCCGTCTACCACGTAATTCATTGGACAGGATTTCTTTTGCGTATTCTATAGTATTTTCTTGAAACATCGAACAGGTTAGCTCATGTGACTGACCTAAGAACATTCCTTACCATTTAAGGGGACTTTTATGCATATCAGTGGTCTTAAATAATATTGAGTCATGTATGAATGATACTAGGGGCTTCTTCTAGTCTAATTAAGACATTCGCGTGCAACTGACTTCATTGGACTGGTCCCCTTGACATTTTCAAGGCCCTGATCTTGAAATATTGAATATATTACATTTTGTGGTAGGCCTCAAAGCACCTTTTACCGTTTAGAGAGCGTGCTTTGTAAGCCTGGGTGCCGCCGGCGCATGCCAGTGGCTTGGTATATGAGTAGAGCACGTATCAATGACGATGGGATACCGTTGTCGTTAATAAGCTCTCCCGCGCCATTTGCATCGTCGGATGGGACCTTTCCAACCCGGTCAGGAACTCATGTTGCCTTCCAGGGGAAACACCCATGCTGTTGAAGGTAGCCCCAATGTCAAATAGGTAGTCGCGTGTCTGAGTTATTACTATATTTATAGTTCATCATATTCCTGGGGCGTTTAAATACTTTGGTAGCATTGAAGGGGACCCTCATATGCACAGTGAAGGGCCTTAATAATTGTTGGGGTTTAACGACGCACCAACTGCAAGGGTCATACGGCGTCGACAATAACTCTCACCCTGTTGGAAGGGATTTTGGGGATCAGATCGACTTATTCAGAGGCTCCGCCGGGACTTGAACCCGGGACCGGTGGCTTAGAAGACAAGGGTGCTATTCACTAAGCCACCTCATCCCCAGTGAAGGGCCTTCTGAAATTCTATGGGGGCCAGACTCCTGTGGCTCCTATGGTGGCGAGGACCCTGCTTAAGAGAAATTAGCGTTTATAGGCATTGCTCGTTTTCGATTCTGGCGGCGTTGAGCAAATCCAACCGGGAAAGGGCTGGCTTAGTGGACAGCATCAAAATCTCCGAAGCCACTGGTCCCGGGTTGAAGTCCCAGCGGAGCCTCTAAGGAAGTCGATCTGATCCTCCAAATCCCTCCCAACAGAATGAGAGTTGGCGACGTCGTATAACCTTGGCAGTTAATCCATAAATCCATCCATATATCCATAAATTACTCCACGCATACTTCTGTGGTTCCCCTCCTTTTTGACGTTTTTGACGTCCATGTGTAATGTTTGATGACGCTTCGAATGGCTCCCTTACCCGCGTTTGTGTTACGTAGTTTATGGACGGCTTCTAACCTGTTCTAACACGAAAATTACCGCCATACCTTTGAAAGAGAAGTTAAAGTGCCAACGAATGAGAAAATGTTGAGAATGCTTTTCAGTCCTACTTTCTGAGATAAAAGAGACTGTTGCAGTCTAAAGAGGCTAAAGTGGCTTCGCCTCATTTCAGCAATACCTATTAACCTCTTTTGACGTGACCTCAATACAGGCCTGAACAAAAATGATCCAGGTAACTTTGTTATCTTTTGAACGAGCCTTCGCCTCTTTGTTGTTTTTCCGCAGAATTCCAGAAATATTTTTGTTCTGGTTAGGAGGAGCGTTTATTCCCCCTCTCCCTGGAAAGGTGTTTCATACCTGCCACTCGCCCGCGAATTTTGATAATTGAGTGTATGGAAAATATTATGCATTAACACGCGCATTGATGGGGTCTGAGCCACTTTCGCATTGACGGGGGGCGGGGGTGGGTACCCGCCCCCTAAGATCTCGAGAACCACGGTAGGTAGCGAAGAATGGTAAACGGCGTTGGGCTGCCCATCCACTTCTCCATCGAAAATATTTGAACCATTTTTTGTCAGGTTACATTTAAGGTCACGAGAGGTCAAAACATGCCGTCATAGGGATAACATGTAAATTCAGTTTTTCGGCCATTGCATCTGAGCAATTAAAGATAGAGCAAAACGACTTAAACTATATGAATCCTCTCAGCAAGCCGAATCGAATGATATGTAAGTTGACCTTGCTAGGTCAAATCAAGGATTTGACCTGACCTGAGGTCAGGTCAGGGTCAAATTATATGAAATGCATATCATTAGAACTGCAAAGCCCAGGCGAGTCTAATGCAGCTAAAATAAATGCTCTATCACCATCTGTTAGTGAGTTATGTCGTAAAAACCATTTTTCCCATGTATTTCGAATGGAGAGGTCATGCCTCGTACCTGGCCTTAGGGCATCGATATCAAACATACCGAAACATATTTTAAAGACCTCAGTGGGGCCATTATGTGATATGAGTTTTAAACGGATAAGTTCACCTTGCTCCGACTTATGCTATCTTAAATTTTTTTTCGAGGCTGGGTCAGTTGACCTGTACTGGTGACCTGACCTGTGATGACCTAACCTTAAAATTTTCACAGAAGTTGTAGAAATGATGAGGGAAAAGGTATGCCAAGTACGGCGGCGCGTAGCGCCGCCGTTTTTCTGCTATCTTTGAAAAACCTGAGGGGGTTGGGGTGGGTACCCGCACCCCGTCAATGCGCGTGTTAAAGGGAGATACGCAAAAAATTATTATTGTGGTTTCTTGCTGTTTAAGAAATCTTGATAACGAAACTATCAATTATTTTTGTATCTTCGACAAAATTTTGGGAGGCCGCTCACTTATTATCGAAATAGGTTAACAGTTTCGATAAAATGCCCACCACTTACCCTTGCCCATACCCATCACTTACTTTTCGAAAACTATTCAAAGTTAAAAAGTAGTGTTTTTATAATACAAATGTCTGTTCTCCTGTATTTGTATTTGAATTAATTTTAAAAAGCTTTTAAAAACTACAAAATGAATTAGTTTGCCCTAGAAACGGAAAAAAACATAATTACTCAAGTCTTCAGCGGTTTCGTACCACGGGTCTTGAGTCATTTTCTGCTTCAGTCCCAGGATGACAAAACTTTTGCGTCAGATAGGTCACGTGACCCCGGTTTGAGAATTCCTAGGCTTCTGATTGGTTAATTTTGATTTATTTTAAGCCCTATATTTCTGTTTCAAAAGAGTTTTGGAATGTTGTTTTTCTAAAGTATTTTTTTCTGTAGTAGTCCAAAGTTCTATATCACTATTTAGGATAGATATGACCTAATTCTTAGAGAAATTGATAGCCTTGACCGTGTGTACGTCATATACATCGATATGAGGTGTACCGGTAAAGTCGTCTAGAAATGTTGACTTTGTGAGAAATTTTAAGGCATTTGCAGGCCGAATTCGCAAAAATGAGAAGAGGACTTCTGAAACAACTTTTTGTAACCTTTTCACATAGGCAATAAAATTTTTTCGCGTATCTCCCTTTAATAGATTACCCGGCCATCCACATATTATAGTGACTTTTCAGGCATTAGCCCTCGCCCCACGGGGGCCATCGATGGTCCCTTCCTAAGGTTTTTCCAAGATAACAGAAAAGTTACGAGGCGCAGCACCGCAGTTGAGAGCTCTACCATTTGCCTTATCATTTTCACACCATCCCTGAATTTTTTATCCCGGATCACTCAAGCTCAGGTTACAAAGCGAGGTCAACCAAGGTCACCTCACTTCAACTTTTGAGCTATATAAGAGCTACATTTCGAAGTCGATCGATTTGAAACTTCCTACACTTCATCACCCTCCAGGGTCTACAAGGTGCATTTCCGAGATTCTTAGATTTCATGACCTAAGGTCAGGTGACGAGGTGACCTCTCCCATTGAAAAAGCGTGGGGAAAAGCTGTCTTATGATCTAAAAGTCACAAAAACGATTACAAATGCTCTGTTTGCTCAGAAAAGCGTTCTTGGACACCCTTCCACAGATTCCAGGGGCCATATTTGCCCTTGACCTCTCGAGGTCATCCAAGGTCACCATGGGTCAAAAACAGTATTTCGAAAATAAATTTCGACTTAATTAAGCTAGAGCGCTGAATAAAACACCATGGTGTATGTCTCGTCACTGGCTTTCATTTGATATACGGAAAGGTCACTTGCTGACTTTTCGTGACCTCAGGTCATATTAGGTCACGAAGTGACCTATGGAGGTCAAACCACGGGTGGGAGGTAATTACGTTTCACATAGCAGAAAATGTTTGTCATTTTACTATCAAATGTACTTTACCAGATCTCAATAGCTCTAATGGCTTAAGAATTATGCTCAGTTTGCTTAAACATTGCATATTTGAGTGAAAATAGCCGATCTTGACCTAACGTGACCTCTGGAGGTCAAACCATTGACCTGAGCGCTTAAACGTACCAGTAATGTCGTACTGAATTGACGCGAGCCTTCTAATGCACTTTGCACACTTGCACTAACCCCCATATTTTTGGAGTTAGAGGGGGCCATCGATTTCCCCCGGTGGGGCAAAGGTGGCGCCAGACCCCCGATGGGGCGCGGGTTAAGTGTGCACCTGACTTCTGTGAAGTCGGGCATCCACATCTGCCTCTGGCTTGGTGCAAGCGGGGTTCTAGCGCTCTGAAGCTTAAAACTTTGACCGATGAAGCATTCAGGTCATTTTGTATCGTCAACTACACTCCCAGGTATTTGCAATAGCGATATCCTGGATGAGATGAGAGATGAAACAATTTCGTGATGATGCTTTGTAATTAGCTCCCGATGGAGGGCAAACATATTGTTGAAAACGACCTCGGCAGCCATCTGACCTTGCTCCCCCATTCGATGCTCATGATAAGAACGTATATAGTATAGAACTGCGATCGTTGTCTCCACTGCGCCGGCACAAGTTGCGTATGCCGTGGCTTGCCCGTGGTGGAAAGGAAAAATAGCAACTTGAAGTAGAACACTTGATCTTATCCTTCTTGTCTTCTGTCTTCCGAAGTTCGTGGAAGCGGAAATTCGGAAGACAGTAGATAGACACCAGCAAACACACGACCCATTGGTGCGGACTCAGCTACAGCTACATACCAAAACGACAAAAAACCAGCCAGAACTAACTAAGGCTAAGAAAGATCACGTACTAGTGATCCCATATGTAGAAGGAGTATCGCAACAGATTCGACGCATATGTTCTAAATTCAACGTAAGAACATATTTCAAGCCACATCAAACGATCAAACAATTACTTGTCAAACCAAAGGACAGGATAGACAACCGAAAAAAACAGGCCCAGTATACAAGATGGAATGTAATGACTGTCCAAAAGTATACATTGGAGAAAGCAAAAGGATGATGGAAGTCCGACAAGACGAACACCGAAAATCTCTACAAAAACTAATCCGAGGGTCGATTTACAAGAGAGCAGCGGAGGCCACAGCGTAACATTCATTCAAGAAGGATCATGATATCAAATGGGACGCCACAACGACTTTAACCTTCGACTCAAGGCAAAAACAGCAGGAAATAAAAGAAGCAATTTACATACAAACCACCACGGAACCAACAATGAATAGAAACATCGGCAAAGTCACCATCTTCTCTGGATTTTTGGACCTCTTAAAACGCCAGTCAAACAAGAGATTGAATTAAAAAAATAGCACCGTGTTTAGAGCTCATAATTCTTAAATGATTCGTCTTGGTCACAGCCAAGGCCTTTAAATGTAGAGGTAGAACGCTCCCTCTAAAAAATGGCAACCTCTATTTCTGAGACTTTTACGTTTGTGACGTCGCAGTTGCTCTCAAGGTGGAGCCGCCCATTCATTCAATGAGAATCGACTCCGGATCGTGGAGTGTTTTACGGTTTCAAGATGCATCTGGCGAGGGGTAGACCAAGATTTATTACACCACGTCCTAAAAACGTATTATTGCCCTAACACGCAACTTATCTCCTGATAGCCCCGTCTTGTCAATGCTCAGCAACAATGCGTTGCTAGCAACTCTAGGCGATCGCTGACGTCATCACTATGGTGATGCCAGATTTGAGGTTGCCATTTTTGGCATAGCTAAAAGCCGGAGCGTAACCCCTGGTCACAGCTAAGCTTGTTATTTCAAAGTGTACTGTCTTCGTGTTTTTTCGCTTAGTTAGGTTCATTTCATAGTGTAATTTTCATCTCCTTTGAAAACGGGGGCGGGATGCTCCCGAAACCGGTCGGGTATTATACTCAGGCTAGGCTTTGTGCAGCAATAAATGTTCTACTTAAGAAAATAGCCTTTTCATTTGGCATTGCGGCAGCTTCATGGCTGCCATGTTGGCCATTTTGTGGCCAAATATCTCGAGTTGGGTTTTTTGCGTTTGGCCCCACGATTTTTTTCCGTTGGCCCTTTCTTGGAATCTGGCCTTTTTGCCCTTTTTCTAGCAGCTGTCACCTAAACTATTTCTGGCTTGTCCCTTGTCCTATAAATATGGCTTCTTTTGACCTCATCCGCTCTTGAATACGATATTCTGACACCGAAAAAGCAGCAGAGCAGCAGAAAAAAATGGTATGATGGTGGGAGGAAGGAACAGAACTTTGTTAAAAACACGATCCACAAGAATGATGCCCACCGAAAACCGGATGCGAAGTAGGCGATACTACATGTGCCCTTTGGGTGGAAATTCGATGGCAAAGTGCGCCCTATGAGGCTCCGCACTCCTCACTTACCAAAATCCTAGTTCCGCCACTGTTCAAGAGCAAAAAAATGCATAGATGGGGAGAAAGCAATAAATGTTAGCGGGGAGAGGTGCGGGCAAGATGATTATTGATGCTAACAAATGTTCTGGTTATGTGGATAAAATCATTTGATAGTCACGCGGGATTGGAAGGGCAGCCCTGGCTTCCTACTAAAGGGAATGTGGCACCTTGGTTGAATCCTAGAATTTAGTGTAATTAGGATAAATTTTAGCCAGAAATCAAGGAGGCGTCCACGATTTGTCTGAAAAATTTAAAATAAGCTCAATATTATCATTTTTAAAATGCTCCTCTAGGGAAAGAAATAAATATCTGCCAGTGGATGATGTTATGATCTGACAACCACTACCATATTCAATACGCTTCAAGGACTTCGATTGACTGATACTCACCGTGACGTCAGCGTATGTCGTCACGCCAACAGCCATAACAACTGCGGCCTGCTGCTAAGGGTACATGATGGGTGCATTTTAGGTAGGTTTTAGTTTTTTTCTACAGAAATCCCGAGTTCTAAAACAAATGATATATTGAGTACCGAGTTTTCCGACTTGTTAAGATGTTCCCTGGCCTCTCCCTCGAATCCGGAATGTAAAACACTGAACATTTATATTCGGGCACAGCCCTTCATCAGAATCGTGGGTGAAGCTCAATTCAGGTCTGGCTATACTAGGACTGAGAATTATTGATATTTACTCCACGATTCTGATGAAGGGCTGAATATATCATTTTCGCTTTTATTTCCGATTCGGAGAGGCCAGGAACATCTTAATAACTCATCATCATGTCCTCGCCAGCACTTCAAAACTTATCAACGTTTGATCCAACATTGGGTTTTCCGACTTGCTTTACAACTTGGCTATCTCCGTTAAAATCACGTTATGAAGGTGCCACATTCCCTTTAAATGAGTAGTGTGCTAGAAAATATTGCGTAAAGTAAATATCAAACTGTCAACAATTAGTTTTAAACAGTGGTACAAGTCGCTTTTTCTGTGGGCTTATGACGACCGCTAGTGGTTGTTTTAGCCTCAAATCTGGCTTTTGTGGTATTTATTTGGCTACTTTGGTGAAAATACAATTTTGCCCCTCTTTGACCCTTTTTTCTAACTCGGTTTTACCTTTTCCGCGGAAAAATTGGCAGCCCTGGGCAGCATTTATAACCTGGAATAACATGGAATAACACAAAAATTGAAACATTTTTTAACACTAACGCGTCTAAGTCTTATTAAGGACCCTCTCAAAATGAGGTTTTGATCCCCTGAAGACACCATAATGACCAGCACAAGAAATGCCCCCCCACTGACTTTTCCTTAAAAAATGCCCTGAGTCCAGGCGATGTATGCCATCTCCCACTTGTCAAAATCGTCGATCCGTCGCTGTCGCTCCCTGACATGGCCCGAGTCTGAGCCGATTAACTGAGTCTTCGGCTCGCTGTTGCAGATTATGCAGGACTGGAAGTACATGGCCATGGTATTGGACCGACTGTTCCTCTGGATCTTCACGGTGGCGTGCGTGCTGGGCGCAGTGGCCATCATCTTTCAGGCGCCGTCGCTGTACGACACTCGCGAGTCGATCGACACCCAGTTCTCCAGCATCAAAATACTCACCAGCGACCCGGAGTACACGGGATAAGGGCGCTACTCGAGCTATGGCGGCAGCGAGCGGCGCTGGGACTATATCAGTCACGCTCAGGCTGGTACGCTCCCTGTGGTGCAGCCGCTGCTGTGCAAACGTGTCATCTACATCGTCGATTGCGTTGTAAAGCCCCCTCGAGATGCGTTTCGCTAGTGATACCATGTACACGTATATTCACACTACTGGCGATACATGATCCATACAGTGATTCTAAAAAACAAAAAAAAAACAAGCCCCGGCCGTGGTGGGCAAATATAAATTACACACGGAGGCGCTGGGCCCCGGATCCGTGACCGCCGACGGTGCGAGCGCTCTAAATTACGCCCAGACGGGCATGAATATTATTCGTGATGACCGCACATTCATGTTCCCAGGCGAGCGAGTGTGCACAAGTGAGTGTGCGCAAGATCAAATGGTTGAATATGCTCATGTCCCATTCTGACATACGCCTACGCCATCGGGTGAAGAAACTGGCGGATAGGGGTTACAAGTTTGAGAGGGATCAGCTGGGCCGGGATTTCTCTTTCCGGTGGGCGGGAGGAGGGGAGGGGCTTGGAGAACAGCATAACTTCCCTGGGTGGCAAGCTCTGCACGCCGGGACGAGGACATTTGATCTACAGATTCCCGTCTAATTCTGCAGAATGTCGTTTTACCGTAATTTTTGGAATAATTATCATGCTAATTTGCGCATTTCTGCACCTAGTAGCTTTTATTCGATATATCCGCCAACCATTTAGGGGATGATCCTTTTCCAGCCTTCGTGAGGTGCACGACCCCTTGGCCCCTGGATCTGCTTGTGGGTAAAGGCTACCATGTGGCTGCATTTTGGCATTCACCCCACTCAATCCTTTTAAGCATGTCTCATGAAAATCCGTTCCGTAACATATATCCAAGAAGTGGTCACATTCCATCCAAATCCGTTGTTCCTATGAAATGTTAAAAAATTTCTAACTGTTCCGTTAAACCCCATCGAGAACAAAACACGGAAATTGTGTCGCACCCCGCCACTTCCCGTCTCATTCCAGAACTTCCATCTCGTTTCTCATCCCATTTGGAACTGCACAGTCATTACACGTCAGAACAGCCGAACTTTTGAAATATGGAAACTTCATGCTATCGATGTTTTAATAAATTTGGTGGTCGGATGATTTGGACCACCAAACTTTTTAAATTTGGTGGTCGGCTGATTTGTACCACCAAATTTTCCCGTCAGGTTACGAGTTCGGTCTGGTCTTCCAACATTGAATGGCTTCAAATATTGTCTATACTTCATTATAGCTTGCAATATACTCACCAGATTGCCATACCAAGCTATTTTTAGACTCTTAACGTGACCCGTACCGCGCTTGATATCTTAGCCGCATCCCTTCCTTCCCTCCCCGCTGTCAGACTCTTCGATATTTCTTCATTTCTTAGGAATGAAACGGTCAGTACCAGTCTGAAATTTACCTTTTCGTACGTCTTCTTCCGAGGTGCTGAGACAAAGTGTGCGCTTCGCGTTGCAAAACAGTGGAATCGTAAAATTTGAGGTTCTTGGAAAATGAGCATTTCACATATTGCCCCATTTTCGGTAAATATGAAGGGATACTCTTATACCACGTTTGATATTAACTTTTAGTATAAGCTTTTGATACATCTGGTCATTTTTTTTAAACCCATGTATCTTATCCGTTTCTACACCATCAGTAGCACTTCTTAAAAATTACACTTTCTCGTTACACTCTTTTTGCAACAATTCAACATTCAAAAGATCATTATTATTATGCACTTTCCTGACAGACATATGTGAGAGTCAACCATTTCAAAGCAAAGAAAATTTTATCAAAGATATGGTTCATGTTTTATGGGGTTACTGGAATGCTGGAAAATTTCTTACTCTGGGTGTTTTACTTCCTTCCTGCATGTTTGAGGTTCAAAGGTGATTTTACCACTTGTGGTGACATTAGGGCCAGAGAGAAAATTTACCGATGATATAGCATTCTTGTGCTTGTTTTCTATATCACCGATAATAATTTTTTCTCAATAGTGTAGACATACCTAGGCATGTGCTTACATATATGCATATATGCTCAGCAGAAAGTTGCAGATCTACTCACAAAGACAATGCTGTCAAATACTAATGACGTCATAATGATGCCATTTATATCATCTTATCTAGTTTAGTATACCAAATTTCTTAGACTGTTTATGTTTGTGAGTGATATATGGGCTGCAACAAGTGTAGGTTCGTGATACACTCATTGGCAGGATGCTATCAATCACTGGTGCAGCGCCACAATAATATGCATATTGTTTACGCCATTTTGAGCTGTTATCGCTGCAGGGTCCTGCATTCTACAGTAATATTACCATAGATAACATCATACCTTTGGTCTGCTTATCTAAATTTTGTATAGCAGGGTTGGAAAATATCGATGAAATTAGGTTTATGCCAGCCAGTGGCATAAACTGATAAAATGATAAATTTACCACTAAAATATTGCAAAAACTGGTAGGCAATAGCTAACCTCTGATTGACAATGATAAATTAGGACGATACATAAACGCCATGGAATGTCGTGAAGGCGTTGCGAATGACAGTATAAGTATGGTCTCTTGTCAGGGCTTGTGCGAAAGTAATCAGTCCGTTTATTATGGTGGCTGAACGATTGGAACAACAGTGGCAGTTCTCAATGGTACACTATCAACTCTCCGTAGGTGTTAAGTATTCAAAAACCCATAATTTGACGGCATATGATATCCAAGTAAAACTTATGCAAAGCCAGGCCTCTCTAATGGCAGAGGCGGATCCAGTATTTGGGAGTCTGAGGTGCAGTAAGGCCGATATTTTGGCAACCATGTGAAGAGTGGAGCACCGTGCTGGATCTGCCACTGGTAGCGGTGCACCTGTGCTCCGATCTGGTGTCCTCTTGAAACGTCCCCAAACCCTGATTTCTCATAAAACAGTACGTACTCTGTTCCAACTCTCAGTATAGCTTTTACTGTATTAATACGAAAATTTACCGTTACGCGCAGTGACGGGGGTGGGTTGGGTACTTACCCTCCCTTAGTGTATTTCGGAGATGAATAAAAACTGCGCATCGTAGCGCCACCATGCTGAAAATACCTTATTCCTGATCACTTTTACACCTTTTATCAGAATTTGAGGTGCGGGTCACATCAGGTCAGGTCACCATTGCAAGTTAACTGGCCTCATCTCTCAAGCATTTAAGATAGTATAAGTAACAATATGAATAATCCTCGGATCTGAAATTCATATCACAGAATGGGCCTCCTGAGTGATACAAAAATTATTTTGAATTTTCAATATCAATGACCTAACATCAGGTACGAGTCATAACCTCTCCATTGGAAATACATGGGATAAATGGTTTAAACTGAGAAACTTTGCAATGGATGACCGTACAGTGTTTATTTGAACAGCATTGGGTTTTCTTATATTTGTGGTTCTAATAATAGGCCGTCTGGTCTAATTTAATATTGATCTGACCCCAAGTGAGTTCAGATTCTAGATTTGACCTAGCAAGGACATGGGTATATTTGATTCGATTAGGCTTGCTGCGAGGATTTCGGTTGTCTAGATTGTTTTAATCTGTCTCTGCCAGTTGAGATGAATTGGCTGAAAACCCTTCCTGTCCATGTTGTCCTTGTGGTGACATGGCCTAAACCTACAGCGACCTTTATTTTGTCATGTTTAAAAGCTGTTAAAATGTTTTTGATAACAATTTGCATAGGCTATCTAACGCCTTTTACCTTTTTTTGCTATCTGGCGTGGGTCTTGAGATTTTAAGCGGGAGGTGGGATTGATGAGATTTAAGCGGGAGTACTTGCCCACCCCCTGTCAAAGCCAAAGTGGCTCAGGCCCCCGTCAATGCGAGGATTAACAACGCACCAACTGCCCAGGTTGTACGGCGTCGTCATCTACCACCCTGTTGGGAGGGATTGGGGCTCGGGACCTTATTACGTCACTTGACTTGAAATGGATTGGGAACGATGGTCCATGACTTTGCTTTACTTTGACTACTTTGTCCAAGGATATTCTGACATTTTTACACCAGGTGGACTCACGGTATGCTCTTCCCTGACCAGGGCCATACATATTTACTGGAAGTAAGGTTTTGTTGTTTTGTCAATATTTCTTTTATAAATTTGGTCCAAGTTATTCCCAGAACGGCTGCTGGAGTCGGAGTCTCATGTCATCAAGGGACTTGTCACGGAGACCCGACTCCACCATCCGAACGAGCAACTCCCCCAATGAAGGGTTAATCTAGAAGCCAAAGTTTAACGTCCCACAAAACACAGGGACGGCCGCCCCGCCCAGGTCATTCTCTCACCAGTTGCCAGCCGACCTACGTCGGGTAAACTATTGAGCGCCGGAGCGTCTCAGGGGAACTAATCCCAAGCCTGGGCATGCACTGCCACTGCATGCTTCTAAGCAACGAGCCAGAGCCCAACGCTCTACTAAATGTGCCACCGGGGCGGCGTTTTAGACCTTCTATAAAAAGCGGACGCTAATCATGCACATAATGCTGCAAAGACTCAATGTAAAGCAATATCTGGAGGAAACAATCGTAAAATATTTTTTTCTAGGGAAAACATTTGTGCATATTTTTCTAATATAGTATTTTCCTGAATATTTGATTTCGTGCAGTATCAATTCATCATGTGCATACAATTCAGTGGGTCTTGTTCCGTCAATGTTCAACTCAAATGACCAGGACTGTGATTTGGCCATGCCTACCGGCCACTCATAATACCAGAATAAACAAATAAATACACAAATAAACAAACCGGCAGCGATACTTAACTTAGCTGCACTGTGATATGATAATAATTTCGCTATTCCAACGTATAATCACTTGCGATTCAGCATCAGAAGCTGAAAAACTGCTCCTTAATGGAACATTTTTACAAGCTTTATCCTCATCACCTTTACAATTAAGGTGGCAGGGCAAGAAGGCTCACCTTTGAACCCCTTGGTCTTGTTGAGGTGACGGAATATTGACGAACCACATGGCTGCTTCGCTTGGAAAACTTACCTTTGCCTTATGTATGCACAGTTCAACGGACCATCTCATTTTAAAGCTCGGCTTTAAGTGCTGTCATGCAAAAGCGCACGTTTTATATTTATTCATGTATATATGGACTTATACTACCTAATTACTTGTTTTTTACGCTTGATACATAGTTTTCAGACGTTTGGTTAGTTACATTTCTCTTTTCCAAAACCAGTGTGCTATTTGCTTTGTTTCGCCGGATCTCAGTCACTGTTTCTCGGTAAGAGAATCTGAATGCGGGATGCATGGCTTAATGTTGGAGCGTTTGCTGCTGAGTCTTAGGTCTCGGGTTCAAATCCCGAGGACTTATCTTCAAACGCAAAATCATAACCCTGCAAGGATGGAGGTAATTTCCCTGCCCGATGGTTCTCAAAAGCCAGGGGTAAAACAGAAAACAAAGACTGAGGCTTGTGACCAACTTAACCACAGATGCCTACTTATTTTTTCCAATATGCTGTAAAATCTTCCAAAACAAAGTGATGTTTGACAGGAGACAGGACATCACAAATTCGCACAGAAATATATTCCAAAACCGACGCTAAGGCTCAGCGGAAAGGTTAAACTTCTCATGCTAATTCTAAAAAATCAGCTTTCCACCATTTTCTGTCACTCTGTTCTCAGTACCTACCCGTAGCGTGTGGGTCCTCACTTCGACAAGAAAATTGAGGACCATTCTGAGTTCAGCATTCGCATGAAACATGTATGTGCAATAAATGAGTAGTGCAAGAGCCAATGACAGCGGTAGAAACAGTTCCCTGCTAAATGTTAGCAGTGTGAAACACCTGCTGAGCTGTGTGGTGAATTTGATTCTTTTCTCGTGCTCACATGGAATTTGTCTTTATTCAGTGGCATGAGGTGTATG
Source organism: Lepas anatifera (assembly GCA_034440635.1). Taxonomy (NCBI): domain Eukaryota; kingdom Metazoa; phylum Arthropoda; class Thecostraca; family Lepadidae; genus Lepas; species Lepas anatifera. The sequence goes on from JAOTON010000262.1 coordinate 661,975, forward strand.
GTCTAAAAATATTTCTATGGAGATATTACGTGATTTGCAATAATACAACACTTGACAACTCAGGTTTTAGATTGGTGTTGAGAGAGGTATATTATGCACATGAGCGAAGAACAGCATTCCTAAGTGAATTTGTTTTATTATCGCTCTGTTGAAGATTCTCAGGACCAAGGCAGAGTGAAACATTTACGGCACATGTCTCTCTAACCGCATTAACAAACGGCCAAAACACGACATGAGTACATGCTTCACATGCAAATAACGTTGGCCGATTATCACCAGGAATCGTGGTACTTGGCTCCCCACGGCCAGCCACGGCCGGGTGGACAGAGCTGCGTTTTGATTTGGTGAGTAGCTGGTTTGTATTCGGGTGAGGAGCTGGTATAATAATTTTTGGGGCTTATCGACGCACCAACTGCCAGGGTCATATGGCGTCGCTAACTCTTTCCCTGTTGGAAGGGGGAGGAGCTGGTTTGTATTTGGGCGAGTAGCTGCTTTATATTCGGGTTAGGAGCTGGTTAGTATTCGTGTGAGTAGCTGGCTTGTATTCCGGTGAGGAGCTGGTTTGCATTTGGGCGAGTGGCTGGTTTTTGGCGCTTATCTGCTTTTTGTGACCGATTCTAGTTGAAAACGTCTATCGATCACATATGTGACCGATTCAAGTTTGAAAAAGTATAATCTGTCAGACAGATAACATAATAATCTATAACAGATTATACTTTCTCAAACTTGAATCGGTCACATATATAACCGATAAACGCATATATATACAGGGTGTTTCATAAAGAATGATATTTTTGAATTGATCATAATGCGGTTATAAATTGGTTGCTGTGGTATGATTTACATATCAATCGAAAGATGATTTTGGGACATTTACGATTATTCGTATTTTGATACTGTTTTGATATTTTTGCTAGTAAAAGTAGTCTTAAAATGACTTGAAAAATACCGTCTATCTTGCCTTCATCGAAAATGTTCGTAGAAATCACGTGCGTATCACGTGACAAGTATCACGCAAATGGCACTGCAAACATGATATCGTCACTATGGTACGTCTCAGTCCACATGCACATTGCCTCTGGAAATTAATTCTAAAAGAAAAACAACTCTCAAGCTTAGGAAAGCTCGGGTCCAAGCAAGCAATCCCCAATTGGTCCATGTCCCTTGTTCTGCGGTGAACAGTGGGTTCTTTTGCGCTGTGTCTGCCGCATCCAGTCATTCATATGGAAGGTAAACCAATGAGCCATACGGGGCTTGAGCCAAAAACTTTTAACTTGTAATATTACTGAGACTTTTGCTTTTGATGTGTATGCTCACGTGCCATTTGTGTGTGCTGAGGCCTTTTTAGAGTGCTGCAAGTTCCATTTTCTCAAATATAAGCGGGCATATATTATGTTTCTTGCACCATTTTCCGAGTACATTTAAGACGAGAGAAAACATGTGATGCTAATGAAACATATTTATATAAAATTGTCCTACAATTTACCATTAAAATGCGTGTTTTGTGGACGGATTTGAAGGATTTTTAGTACTTTACTGACCATTAAAAAATATCACTCTTTCTGAAACACCCTGTATATATATATATATATATATATATATATATATATATATATATATCTTCTTTGAGGTAATGTTGATTAAAATTGATAGATGAGTCACATTTTTTAGAACTTCATTTGATATTTTTCTATTTTTCGTATCAGGAGTCTAACTTCTTTCTGAACTTCTTTGTGATGCCTTTTTTGGTCATAAGTTGTGGAATCAATCACTCTAGAAGTGTGCAAAGTGATGGGGCACTTAAATTGACTCGGAATAATTTGCAAAAAACCAAGGGAGGTCTAATCGGACCCACCAGTGGTGAAATTGCTCAGTATAAATCAAACTACTGAATATGTACCTGACAAAGAAATCAGTCACAAAACCTATGTATTTTGGAAACGGTAACTGAGAGTCACAAGCTCCTCAAAGCGATTCCAGACCTGTGGAGTGTTTGGAACACTAGGCGAGATGAAATAGATTGTTTGGTAGTGAATAACTGCTCGATTGGATGCTTATCTGAGCAAATTACGTTAGGCAGTTTGCAGAATGCCTAAAATTTTGGGCATTCTGCAGAATGCCCAGACGCTTTGGCAATTTGCAGATTGCCTAGGCATTCTGCAGAATGCCTGATTCTTTATATATATATATTATATATATATATTTTTTATTGTATATTGTATCCTGGGTGATTGTCTCACAACGCTCTCTTCTCAACTCTGACTCATATGCCTTGGTATTAAAGGTTAATAAAGGTTTTGTTGCCCGCTGAACCAGAGAGCATTTCAGAACACCGGACAACTAGGCTAGATATGTATGGGCGAAATACCCGACACAGGGGCATGCTGGTTACGCCAGCCATTCACACAGAATCCGGTAGACGGAGATTTTCTTACTCGGCTGTATACATTGTACAACGAACTTCTCCAGGCCATCCACAGCACGGCCTAGGAAGATTCCAAGTACGAGCTGAAAAGGCACCTGATTGAGACACAGCGACAGAATCGTGGTACCAGGTGACGTTTGGTTTTTGCTGCTAGGGACCACTTTTTATTGTCTTATCGGTATTTCATATTATTGTTTCAGATATTTTTGCATCATTTTCCTATCAACCATTTCGACATGCGTGTATGTGTGAATTTTTGACATGTGTGATTACGTTACACCCCTCATACATTTTGTTTTACTTTTTTACGACTCGAGGCGTAGAATAGCCATGCAGTGTATGGAAACGTCTTACAATGTCCAATAAATAATAAATTAATGAATTAACTCCACAGAAGTTCTCTACCGACGGAGCTCTGCTGAACTCAAACTGTATGATCAAACTCTTCAAAGTCGGTTGTGTTACGAGTGTTTATGAATAGTCAAATGGTGCACAGGGTCATTAACGGCGCCTTCTAAAGACAGCTCTAAAACACTTCAGTTTACGACAGCTTAATGGGATGTTCTATTCAAATGTTTAGCAGCTTTCGAATTTTACGCTAAGATTGGTTTCGTCTTTCTTTTCTCGCTGTTGCTGCCTGTCCCTAAATTATTTTCAGGTGCCCTGATCTGTGATGTCGAACTGTACGGCTAGTCGGTGGAGACTCAGGGACAGACTCAGGGACGAGGGACGTGCCCTGATCTGTGATGTCAAACTGTACGGCTGGTTGGTGGAGACTCAGGGACAGACTCAGGGACGAGGGACGTGCCCTAATCTGAGATGTCAAACTGTACGGCTGGTCGGTGGAGAATCAGGGACGAGGAACGTGCTCTGTTCGCACTTTCGGCGCTGTGGTTGCGTGCCACAGTACCTACTTCATAGGTTGGATACCTAAATGAAAGCCTTAAAGCCGTTTGAGGCTTCCACTGAGTGGATTCGCCCGAAAATGTTGGGTGGTTGTGGATCTGAAGCTGGATGCTCATGAATTTTGAATCATGAGCATCATTAATACATTCAGTCATATTTGTGGATACATTTAGGTTTAAAATGATAACAATATTGCACAAACAGACCGACCACGATCTGACGGAAAAGGATTCGAAGATGGACCAGATTTGATTTTAAATTTTTTAGCCGTTACCTTCTCTTTTCCGTAGCGCCTCGCTGGAAGGCTGGGGAAGACAGCGGGCCCATCACTGCACGGCGAATAAACAATCCCGCGACCGCCTGAAAAGGTCGCCTTAGGGGACTGTGACAGTATGGAACGGGGAATTCACTGAGTGGCGGTCCATGCCATGACAACAGAGAGCAGGGTACTCACCAGGCGCCGGCCCATAGAGTGACGGCACAGAGCACCGGACGGTGTGCTGGTCCGTGAGCCCCACCTTGACCTGTGAGGAGCCGTCCGAATCGCAAAGCTTCACCGAGAAGCAGCTGCGCACTCGATGTTGCCACCTTCCCCCACCGCAGCTGCCCGCACACTTGTCGGATTTGCACTGCCCTGGCCCGGCCTGTTCTGCTGTCGTTGCGATTATTGCCAACTCACGTTTTCTGCGCAGCTGTTTTAGCCTGTGTGGTCGAACCGTGCCCGATGTCTCCATCCATGCATGTACACGTCCCGTCCCCCTACATTCCCGTGTGCGTGTGTTGAACCAGCCCGGCCGCCCTGGCCGGTGGTGCCGCGAACTGCATGCGACATACGGTGATAATACTCATGCAAAGTATAAAGTTAAAACCATATGTTTCGAGGTATACCACTACCTTTTTAGCACTGGCTTATAATTATTATTATCAACTTACATACAGATTGCATGTATTCAAAGGTTATGATTTTGAGCGTCCAAAACAACGTTGTCCATGGCAAACAACTGTTTGCGCACATTTACTCCAAACACATCACTACGGTCTGTGCACGTTTACCCCCTACAATGTAGCAACTAATTGTGGAAATTCATCGTAAGACGTTGTAAAATCACACACAATCATCATTCGTGCACCAAAAATCTATCAAACTCGTGTCTAACATTTTCGCTTAACATGTCATCTGAAATTTTAATTGAAAAATATGCTTAACTTCTTTTTAGTTGAGTATAACGCTAAGCTAGGTTTTTGGAACAGTTTTTGGTCGTTACAGCCACAAAGGGAAGGCAAATATAAAAGTAAAATGATAACGGGATCGCTTTGCCGATAATCTTCACCAAATTTTAAGTAGACTGCCTAATAATAGTTTTAAATTAAAATAGCTGGAGCGGGCCAGTAATTTGAGCGTTTAGCGTGTCCAGTTCCCAGCCAGGACGAAAAAGATTGTGCGTTCCACTCCCACTATGTATGTACTACATACCATGCGTTTCCTTGTCACCCTGGCCCTGTGGTGCACTTGGAACAGGCTGCTTAAACCCAACCCCAGTCCCTTTAATTTGGGGGCGGAAACCAGCATATTCCAACTGACTTATTCACCCACTTATCTGTCGGACAGTGAGTTAATACATATCTTTAAGTTTATGTGCGCATCAAAGTTGATACATTTTATATTTCCTGAAATTCTAAAATCTTGAGTTCTTATCCAACATGTGATAGTGTTCTCGTTTAACATGCCTGCCGCTTTTCCCGTTTTGCCATATCTCGAATTTCGACAGGCAGAAGGCTGTTCCATCAGCTTATTCAATGTAGGATTGTGGAAACTCTCCGAGATCGCAGGGCGAAGAACTTAATTTGATTGTAGAACGCGATGGATGACTGCTAAAAGCTGGGAAAATCGGGATCCACCTTTGTTATGCAAATGCACTGTCATTCATCACCCATCGTGTACCGGGACTTCTCATAGTGGTTGATTGAATTATTCGACGACAGACGCAAAACGTCCATTTTGGAGCCATAGTTCTGCAGTATCCACAGTTAGCTGAGAATGGAGAGCGAAACCTTCAGTGTGACTGGATCGGTGTCAAAATTTGATGACGAAGTCTGCACGTGCTCGCTAATTTTTCTATATTTATCTTTGGACGAACCAAGCTCCAGTGGAGCATTGCTCCACCATAAGAGGCTTTATGGCTGAATATTTGCAAATAAACTTTGATTTTTAATAGGTGTCAGGCGTTGAAGTCACTCACTTCAAAGGCTTCTAAAATATATAAAATCCTTGAGAATAAGAAAACTTTTGAACTTGACAATTCGAATAGCAGAATACAAAGATATTCGGTCTTATCCGATTTATTTTACCTAGATCCCTCAGTTCGTGCATAGTGAATGAGGAAAATGTGTTTAGAAGCAGGTCTTCGAAGCAGGCTGAATGCTCCGTTTCCCTCCCTGACCCCAGGTTTCAAGAGGCTCCGATTTTGTTCCCGCTTTGGGTTAAGACGTCGCTCCACAGTTTACTGAATGTATGTACCTCCGTTCCACTGTCATGCGTGATCCTCTGATATCGCATTTGGAGGAATAAGGAACATGTAACATGCACACTTATGACTTCGAAATACTTGTGTAAACTGTTAGTGGGCGTATATTTCAAGCCTTTTCATACAAAGCACATCGGAGTTGGTCTAGAGGTAGAAACCAGCAGCTATCGATCAAGGGCAGGAAAAGTGTTCTTCAGCGATAGGCTCATTGTTTCCCAATGTGAAAAAGGTGACACCGCGCACGGCGCCATCAGTTCACCGGTGTCGCGTGGCGTCGGCGCCTACTCGCGCTCCATCTGGTGGGCCACTTGTGAGAGCTGCACGTCGATGGCCGGCGTGGTGTCGTACAGGAACGGCGACTCGCACAGGATGAGGAAGGTGCCCACCAACGAGACGACGCTGAACAGCAGCAGCAGCACCCGGTCCATCACCATGGCGATAAAGGCCCAGTCCTGGTCCTCCTGCACCGACAACAAGCAGCAGCATGAAATGGGACGCAGCCTTGCTCTTGTTCATGATAGCTGTTAGATATATCTTATCCTAGGGATTACGTTTGGAAAATGAAATGCAGCTCGGACCTCAATAAATATTCCGTAAAATGGCTGATTTTTTCCAGGCTCGGATCCACAATTTCGATTGATCCTGGTAGCTATGTCCATGGTCTGATTGCATTATATTTGGGCGTTCCCGAATTTAAAACCTAATACATTGTAAAGTGCTGAAGCGATAATCATGGTTATAACATAACCCTACATAATTTTGAGCTAGATTCTTGAAGCTGAGATGACAAACTACTGAAAATGTTCATTCTATGCTCCGTTATAACAGCTTTAGGATCAGCATGCATATGCATATATGTAATAGGTGCATGTTAATAGTATAAAATAAAGGTAAATAAGAGCAGAAACGCCAACCCCCTAAGCATTTTCAAAACAGGCTTTTAACCCGCGCCCCACCGGGGTTGCGGCGCCACCTTCACCCCACCGGGGGTCATCGATGAACCCCTCTAACTCCAAAAATATGGGGGTTAGCGCAAATCTGCAAAGTGCATCAGAAAGCTCGTGTAAGTTCAATACGAAATTCCTGCCATGTTTAAGCTCTCAGGTCAATGGTTTGACCTCCAGAGGTCAAGTTATGTCATGATAGGATATTTTCACTAAAATATGCAATGCTTAAGCAAACTGGGCATAGCTCTTATGCCATTAGAGCTATTGAGATCTGGTAAAGTAAATTTGATTGAAAAGGTCAGACCTTTTCCCGCCATGTGGAAAGTAATGACCTCCCGCCAGTGGTTTGACCTCCAGAGGTCACCTCGTGACCTAATATGACCTGAGGTCACGAAAGTGACCTTGTGATACATACAATGAAAGCCAATGACGAGACATACACGATGATGTTTGATTCAGCGCCCTAGCTTAATTAGGTCGAAATTTATTGTCAAAATACTTTTTTTGACCCCTGGTGACCTTTAATGAACTTGGAGAGGTCGAAGGGAATATATGGTCCCTGGGATCCGTGAAAAAGTGTCCAAAAATGCTTTTCTGAGCAAGCTGAGCATTTGAAATCGTTTTTGTGACTTTTAGATCATAAGACAGCTTTTCCCCATGCTTTTTCAATGGGAAAGGTCACCTCGTGACGTGACCTCAGGTCACGAAATTGAAAAATCAAGGATAAAAATCTTGTAGATCCTGGAGGGGTCATAAAGTGTAGAAAGTTTCAAATCGATCAACTACGAAATGTAGCCCTTATAGAGCTCAAAAGTTAAAGTGAGGTGACCTTGGTTGACCTCGCCTGATGACCTGATCTTGGGCGACCTGGGGTAAAAATAACCAGGAATAGTGTAAAAATGGTGGGGTGAGAGATAGAGCCCTCAACTGCGGTGCTGCGTCTCGTCGTTTTTCTGCTATCCCGAAAAATCTTAGGGGGCCATCGATGGCCCCCGGTGAGGCGAGGGTTAAGTCTGTAGCATTGAAGATCATGCTTAGATGAAATAGATAACTGCAATTTTTTCTCCCGCACGTGAAAGGAACTCGATGTTTTTTTCTTGCACTACTAAAAGGTTCTCATGGCCCCTTACTTGCTTAGGAGTCTGCCTTGAAAACTTGTAGAGTAAATGTTGTTTGAAAGGTGAAATGCAGCCAGGGCTGGATCAAGGGCCATGAGAAAAGGCACTTGATGTCTCACCCCCCCGCCCTCTAGATCTGTGATTCTCGCTGATTTTCTTTATAAAAAACATGTACTCACAATTCTTTATTCTGCCCCTCCTTCTCAAACACCGACCTAAGATCCTGCACTGGCTGGTAGTAAACTAATTGTATCTGCTAAATGTAAAATCACGGACAAAAATACGGAATACGCATTGGAACCGAGGAATTTTAAGAGACAATCTCCGGAGCTTTAATGAAGATTCACCTAAACCTCAAAGATAAATAGATTCCTCATATCAGGACTGCACAATTTACTGAGAAAAAGGTTGACCTTGCTCACGTGATCTTCTTTCGTTCCGGGCGGGGGGGCTACTTAAAGTTTTCTAGAAAGGCTGTAGCATCCCTTTTCGGAAGAGCCAACCCTGAACAACTTTTGACGCAAGGGTGTGCGTCATATGTATATTAATCTAAACCTATTTACTGAAGTCATGTATATGTATATGCCATGTATATGTACTCATCGAAATGAATCAAGGCTTAAATGGCCATTCGTTTTTCGATCCAATGCTGTTTTGATTGAAAATGGGCACGTTAGCGGTCGGAGGTTCATAATTTACTGGTCCCTCATTTTCTTGCCGGTAGCGACGCCCATGGTAAGGTCTTATAATAGGCTTTAAAATGGGGGGGTGGACGGAGTAACGTGTTTCCGTAACTTGAGAAGCATGGGAGACGTCCCCCAAAGTATTTCGGACTTGGTATAGTTTTTTCCATTTCTTCCCTATTTCCTGAACTAATATAAATGAGTGGCTGGAGTGTGTCATCGTCAGCATTCACAGACGGTCAATATGGTCACCATACGCTTTCTACACTCTTCCACCTGTCATTGTAAGTCTGGAGCAAATGAGGAGGACTCCTCCTCCCCCAGTTATAATTCCGTGGTGCTACTCCTGGGTCTAATGCTTAAATGTATAAATACTATGGGGTATAACCCTAGTCCGTCCTTTAGCAACGCCGCAATTCTACTGCTTGCTGTGTTTGTGTTGATAGTCTTCCTTCTTTACCAGAAAAGAACAGATTAATTCATAGTGTACCTCGTCCTGTTTTTTCTCTCTAAATCGAGAGGTATTATTGTCTGACGCTCAGCCTCGTATGTTTACTTATTTAACACGCGCCCCACTGCGGGGGAGGGGGAATTCGCCCCCTCCTGGTTTTCCCCAGATGACGCAAAAACGAAGAGACGCAGAGCAACAAAACTTCCAGTACCTTATCCCTGATCAATTTTTACGCACCTGACACAACTTTTTAGGTCAAGTCATGTCAGGTAGAGACTTCGGTCAAGACTAAGGTCAAGTGACCCGACCTCAAAACCTAAAATCACGAGTTTGAAGCGGCGCCTGAGGAACATAAGCCAACCGATCAGTTTGAAAGTTTCACAATATAATGAGGTCATTAGGGTTTACAAATCTGCTATCTCTGAATTTTGATATTGTTGACCTAACATGGGGTCATTTTTTGGTCACCTAAGAGGAAAAATTGAAAGGGCTCGTTTTCGGTTAATACAGGATAGATAAAGCTAAAAATCCTCAAACCGTGTATTCTTACCACGATCTTGACCATAAAGTTGAGTTTTTGACCATCTGACCCCTCAAAGTTCATATCAGATCACAGGAGCATACAGTGATTGTTTTTCCGATAAATTTTCACTGAATCGAGATAAAACTCCTATTTTGCTTGCATTGTGCTTGTATTGTCACGGGGATTTAACTGATATGCAGCATGACCATACTAGGTCACCCTGTGACCCTGACCTAATTCGATGTCAGGTCATTTTCACAATTTGATCTAGCAAGGTCATATTATACATCATTCGATTTGCCACGATAAGAGGAATCCAATGATGCATAAATATTTGCTCTAGCTCCACTGAGTAAATATCTAGAGGGGCAAACGTACACTGCCCTGTTGTAAGCCTATGGAACCTTCTTTGACCTATGCTAAACTCAATATTGACCGGACATAAAAATACTTCATATAATTTCTATTCGTCTCGTCAAGAGCTTTCGAACACCGTCCGTAATTTTTCTCTAGCTTTCCTGGGGAATTAGATACGGAGGGGGCGAAATACGCCCCCCAGCGGGGCGCGTCATGCCAGGGACCCCAGCGGGGCGCGTGTTAAGCCTGACATGAATGTATGTACCCCCACATGAAGCAGGCCTTGCCTGATTTATTCCTCCCGTTCCAACGTGGCGTGGCGTGGGCTCCATTTGAATGGATGTGTCGTCGCTACACGTGATTTGGCGGAATGTGTGAGCTGATTCGCCTCTCAGCACTCCCCTTCTTTACATTCAGTTGCCAGATACGCCTCGGGGCATAACCGCAGCAGTGTCCCTAAACTCTGACCTCCGCACAATTGGTTCAGTTTGGATGCTGGATTCATTTTAAAGAAAAACTTAGATATAATGAGAGAAGGAGGAATCGAGAACCAATTTCAATGCCCAAGTCTTGTCTAATCATGTCTAACACCTTATGTCTGCTGCCACTGACAGCGTCCCTACCGTCATGCCTCGTTCTGAAAGCGTTGTTTATTCTCCCGTTTTTTAATGGAAGTTAAGCCACCTCTCAGACCAGCCTGGGAGCAGCATGGTTAAATCTTAACTCTCACTTGTGCCTTCGAAAGTGCTACAGAAGATAAAGGACCCATTTTCAATATAACTTTTAGTATAGGTACTACCCCATAACAGTGATAAACATATTTAGGGTACGAGTATATTTTCCTTAATCAAGCAGAATGGGATACACAAATTCTTGAAATAACAAACAAAATCAAATTATGACCAAAGACCATGAATAATTATCTTAATTCAAATAGTAAGGAACTATGGATAATTGACTTATACCACTTAAATGACGATGACTATATAATTGCAGTGATCACAAACTGATTTTTTTCGCTTCGAAATTACCTCATTATTTTAAGCATTGGTGGTCCAATCATATAATATGATAGAAAACTAATGCGACGGAAAATAAACTCTTGCATGGTCCATTACCATACCACAGAAAAGGACAGCTATAGGTGCCACCGCGCCATCCAAAAGGCAGCTCCCGCCGCACTGGCTCGACGACATAAGTACCGGAGACATGAGCCTCAGTACGGTACCAACCACGGGAACGGCCCAATCGACTCATGTATCCGTGTGCCTGGTGCGGTTCTGCCACTCGGTCCTGGTCCTTCTCTAGGAGAAAGATAATAAGGCTAGTCCGCACTATTTGACAAAGTTTTGACTCAAAGTGTACTATTTGAATTGGATATCAGTGATTTGAAATAAACAATGGATGGAAATAAAAGATTATGAGATTACGTGAATATTCTATTTAAAGAAATGAGTTTGCTTCCTAAAACGGCAGGTTCCGCCATGCCAAATGTCGTTTGAGCCGCACTATATTACATCTGGACGTAATGGCGCGTGCCAAGGTCCCTGGTACCGAGGCTGTTCAATGTTCATGTATCCCGGGTAACAGAGAGAAGACCTCGAGGACACGAAACAAGCCCATTTCCGCGGGAAGTGTCACCGGATGCGTGTTTCTATACCCGGTTTCATGGCGCGTCTGCTATAGCTCTACGTCGGCCTTCATTCCTATCGGAGCGGAATCGTCTCCAACAGACCGCGAACAGACCGCAAAACATACATGTTGGCATCACTTGATATCGTTTTCGAGTTATGGCACCAACGCTAGACAGACAAGATATTCCCGTTGTCCTGCATACAGCCTTAAGCTCACACTGAGATAGTTCCATAAGAGAATAGAACTAAACATGTCTATAGAGTGAAACCAAATCGGCAACTGATGAAGAGAGAGAGAGAGAGAGAGAGAGAGAGAGAGAGCGAGAGCGAGAGCGAGAGCGAGAGCGAGAGCGAGAGAGAAAGAGAGAGAGAGAGAGAATATTGTGAGAGACAGTGGCTGAGTGTGTGAGACTGACTGGATGATTGCATGGGTACCTTCTGATGGGCTGTAGATGATAACAGGGCTGCTTTAATACGTGCAGTGGAAGGGGGTCCTAAAGCGCCCCCCCAACCTATTTTTCCCAGGTGGCCGGAGAACCGTTGGCAGCCGGGAAATGCTACTATGCTACATTTCAGAGAATTTATGAGCACGTCGATTGTGATTTCTTTTTAAATCAGCCAATAGTTCTTTTCCGTAAAGGAAATGTGGCACCTTGGTTTAGTGCAATTAGGCGTACTTTTAGCCGAAAATAATGAAACCACTCATGGTTTCTCTGAAAATGTACAATAGACCCAATATTTTGATTTTTAAAATACTCCTCTAGAAAAAGAAATAAATATCAGTCTGTGGATAATGTCACGATCTGGCAACCACTACCATACTTGAAACGCTTCAAGGGCTTCGATTGGCTGATGCTTATCGTGACGTCAGCATATGTCGTCACACCAGCAGCTCACAACAATGGCCGTCTGGCGAGGGGTTGATGAGGGGGTTGGTGTCAGGTAGGTTTTAGTTTTTTTTCTACGGAAATATCGAGTTCTAAGACAAATGATATATGGAGTACCGGGTTTTCCGACCTGCTTTATAACTTGGCTATCTCAGTTAAAATCACGTTATGAAAGTGCCACATTCCCTTTAAAGGCTTTCAAAATCAGACCTATATTTTGAGACCGTCGCAATCGCGTGGTCGCACCAATTTGCCTGCATTGTTGACTCAGTGGTGACGTAATAACATCATCTAATTGGGTTTATGTCTGGTACCCCATGAGGTAAGGTATAAGTCAAGGTCACAGGTCAAGGTAATTGGTCCCAGTGTTCCAGTCAGGTGGCATTATTCAGTATGACGTATCTTGTTCTATGACTTCATAGTTAAGGCTATTCAACGTCAAGGTCAACGTCACATGTCAAGGTCAAATGTCTTTTTAAGGCTAAACTCTCAGTTCCCGCCCAAAGGTTACTATGGTGTCACCTTTATTGTACATCATTGGGAACATGTCATATTGCTGCGTCATAGGTCAGTGACCTTGAATGACCTTGACTCTAAACTTGTGACGAACGTTGTGTGGGATCTTCCCACTATGACCTTAGCCTGCTTTCAGTGTATTTCCAGCAATGTTTCGCATAATCAAGGTATTTTCAATAGGTCTCCAGCACGGCCCAGATTTGATCTTTACACTCTCGTTTGACATTGAAGATATTGACCGAGGTCAATGAAAATTGGTTATTATGTAGATAAATATCCCCTCACACCTCAAAATTAGCGTTTTTAACCCGCTTAGTTTTTTAGAATTGAGAGGGGGCACGTTCGGACTCCCCACTTCACGTTGGCGCCAGACCCATCTCCACTAGGCGCGTTATGAGATGTGGCGTTATCCACAACACCCGAGAGCTCTGCGTATCTCACAAAATGCAGAAAAACCAGCTTCAGGCAATGAAAAACACAAATTACACAAAACCATTGTGAGGATCGTCAGCAATCAGCTCAAATGAACATAGTTGAAGTCTGTAGTGTTGTCTGATCCGATATGCGACAGTTTTGTTCTAATAGGAACACCAGGATCTTCATTCGTCCATCTAGCAGTGGGATAACTTAATATTTCCCCACCACTAAAACGTGGCGTAACATAAATGTAGCGCAGTTTCTCGGTTCGTGTGCTGTGCCGGTGCACAGATGTTGACGTAAATCCTGGGCGCAATGTCAGGCGCCTGAAGCAGCAGCTGAGCAGGACGAAGAAAATTTAATAACGAGACGTGGCGAATACGTGGACGCGGGTAATACCACTCACTTAATGACTTCTTGCCTCGTTCTGACCTGTGTTCGTCTCGCTCAGCTCTGCTAGCTGCAGGCCTTCTGTACTGCACCCAGGACTTAGATTAGAGTATTCGCACCAGCACAGCACACAACCCAGAGGCTACATTTATGCTACGCCAAGTTTTAGCGATCGTTAGGGAAGGTCGAGTTCTCTCATTGTTTTTTGCAAGAGCCAAGCTTCCGGTGTTTCTCTTCTGAGTGAAAATAATCAGACAAGTGGGATTTTATCTTAGCACAAGCGAGTTGATGTGCACGGTTCCACCACAAATAGTTATTCTAGCTAACCATTACCTGATGCACGATGGTGTTATAGCTGAGATAAATTTTTGTGTTTTATTTTCTAGACATTGTGGAAGATTTTCAGCCAACTATTTGCTTTATTAGAAATATGCATTTTTCGAAATCGACACTTTCTTGGACAGATCATTTGGTCGGAAATTGATCAGAATCCGAAGCGCCCGTCCAATTCTTACTCGGACCAGTCATCAGTTGGGAAGTACCTGAGCTTGATACCTAAAAAATATTTTATTTACGGATATTACTATGGCAGGTCCACATATATGCTACCTGACCTGTATGTACATACATGCACGGTACATGTATGCACATGAAAATGTACATACGAGCAGGGGCGTCGCACCAGAATTTTTACTGGGGAGGGGATTGAGCAATGACCACCGATGACCGAGGGGTTGGCTTGGGAGGAGGCGAATTCTGAGAATTCCCGCTGCACATGAAACAATAACGACGATGCACTTCACCAACATGTTTATGCTGATTCACACAGCTACCAGGGCGAGAATGCAAACAGATTAAGCCGAAGTCCAACGTTTTTGGGGGAACATCCCTCTACGATTCACAAGTAGAGGGGTAATACGTCTCCTCAGCCCCCCCTCCCTACGTTCGACGGCCATGCACACGAGCGACCGCCAACACGCTTCGGTGCATGCTTTCAAGAGCAATGCTTGACAGGTGAACTGCTTGCAAAATTGGGGTAATAAAAAAGTTTATTCTTTGACCACCTCCCCTCCCTCCTATTTTTTCTTTCTACGAACGTTTTAAAGCATACTGCGAGGTCCAAGCCTATAGTTTAGAACTGCAATGCTTGGGAGCGTATGTGTTTATGGCTCTTACCTCATCATACTGGTCCTGGATTTTCCAGCAGTGATGTATAAATTTGACGTTTTGAATCGCACGGTCAATTTCATACGGATATTGTTTTTCATCTTCGAAGTAGTTGAGCGCCTGAATCCGGGCTTCCTCGTCGGCCCCACCGCTACAATTTTCATATATCTTGTTGGAGGAGTCAAACGCCGATGGGTCCTGCGATTCCTCCGGTACCTTCATCATGACGAATGGAGGCAACCGGCGTAAGAAGAAATTCCTCACCCATGGAGCCATTTTGTGAGTGGACGGCTTCCGATAGTGGATGTTGACAATGACGATGGTGGAAATGACGGATATGCTCACAAGAATCATGGTGAAAAGAAGATATTTCCCCAGCAGGGGGGACGGCTAGTGACGTGGATGGCATGATTTCAGATATGAGCAGAAAGAACATGGTTTGAGATAGCAGAATGGTTATGCACAGAGCCACTTTTTCGCCAGATTCTGCTGGTAAGTAAAAGACGAGGACGGAAAGATAAGACAGTCCTACGCAGGGTATAATGAGGTTCACCGTGTAGAAGAGGGTCTTCCGGCGGAGTGTCATGTTGAAGTAGATATCTGAAACAAAATGGACGGGATTACAACAGCGAATATCTAAAAACACGGTTCAATTACACCATCAGATATCTCAAACGAAGTTGGTGAAGGGATATCAAGATGTAGACGACACACACAGATTGAAACCACGCATATATAAACATTTAAATTACATACACACATGTGTGGAAGAAGTATAAGCTTAAGATACGTTTTTAGAGTCTCACATCATGAGGCACCAGCCCTAATTCTGTTGAGCCCGGCAATTTGGATCCCATCTGGTGTTATTCAAGGTAAACGCATTGCTGATGCACCACGTCCTCCCCAGTCTCAGTACTCAGCGTCATAGCCTAGTCGCTGAAGTGCCCTTAGATCCCAAACCAGTCTCAGTACCGGGCGTCATAGCCTAGTCGCTGAAGTGCCCTTAGATCCCAAACCAGTCTCAGTACCGGGCGTCATCCTGTCGCTGAAGTGCCTTAACCCCAAACCAGTCTCAGTACCGGGCGTCATAGCCTAGTCGCTGAAGTGCCCTTAGACCCCAAACCAGTCTCAGTACCGGGCGTCATAGCCTAGTCGCTGAAGTGCCCTTAGATCCCAAACCAGTCTCAGTACCGGGCGTCATAGCCTAGTCGCTGAAGTGCCCTTAAACCTCAAACCAGTCTCAGTACCGGGTCCTGGAGGATTCAGAGCTAGCACACCGAATTCTTCAGGAAGCTTTTGGATGTACTCTGGTAAAAAATTCAGTATTTAAGTTTTTTGTAGGTAAAAGCGTTCTTTGGTGGCTTTCTCGATGATAACATACAAATAAATCAAGTACCTATGCATTAAGGCCGATAACATGTCAAACAAGACTCGTCGTCAGATATAATGCAGTTTGAAATTGTTCGATTTGACGAAGAGCCGTATGCATAAACATGTCTCATATTTAGACGGTGTTCGAAATGTTGAGTCTTTTTGTTCAAAATAATGTTTTTTGGGGGCCTATCGACGCACCAACTGCCCTGGTCACATGGCGCACCAACTTCTTCCCTGTTGAAAGGGTTTCTTGGCTGCTAGATTGCTCCTTGTTCAGGGAATCCGCCAGACATTGAACCCTGATCGGCCGCGTGGAAAGCGAGCGTGCTAACCACTACACCATTTAGAGGGATATACGCGAAAAAATGTATTGGCTAGATCAAAAGGCCACAAAAAGTTGTTTCAGAAGTCCTATTCTCATTTTTGCGAATTCGGCCTGCCAATGCCTTAAAATTGCTCTCAAATTCAACATTTCTAGACGGCTTTACCGGTACACCTCATATCGGTGTATATGACTTACACACGGCTAAGGCTATCAATTTCTCTAAGAATTAGGTTATATCTATCCTAAACAGTGACGTAGGACTTTGGACTACTACAGAAGAAAATTACTTTAGAAAAACAACATTTCAAAACTCTTTTGAAACAGAAATATTGGGCTTAAAATAAATCACAATTAACCAAGCAGAAGCCTAGGAATTCTCAAACCGGGGTCACGTGACCTAACTGACGCAAAAGTTTTGTCATCCTGGTGCTGAAGCAGAAAATGACTCAAGACCCGAGGTACGAAACCGCTGAAAACTTGAGTAATTATGTTTTTTTCCATTTCTAGGGCAAACTAATTCATTTTGTAGTTTTTAGAAGCTTTTCAAAATTAATTCAAATACAAATACAGGAGAACAGACATTTGCATTAAAAAAACATTGCTTTTCAACTTTAAATAGTTTTCGAAAAGTAAGTGATGGGTGAAAGATTCAGCATTTTATCGGAACTGTTAACCTATTTCGATAATAAGTGAGTGGCCTCCCAAAATTTTGCCGAAGATACAAAAATAATTGATAGTTTCGTTATCAGATTTTTCAAATAGCAAGAAACAACAATAATAATTTTTACCCGTATCTCCCTTTAACCTCGCCCCACCGGGGGCCATCGATGGCCCCCCTAAGGTTTTTCCGGGATATCAGAAAAACGACGAGGCGCAGCACCGCGGTTGAGGGCTCTACCTCTCACTGCATCATTTTCCCATCATCCCTGAAATTTTTTACCCCTGAGTCACCCAAGGTCAGGTCACCAGACGAGGTCAACCAAGGTCACCTCACTTCACCTTTAGAGCTCTGTAAGAGCTACATTTCAAAGTCGATCGATTTGAAACTTCCTACACTTCCATGACCCCTCCGGGGTCTACAAGGTGCATATCCGGGATTTTTCGATTTCGTGCCCTGAGGTCAGGTCACGAGGCGACCTCTCCCATTGGAAAAGCATGGGGAAAAGCTATTTCATGATATAAAAGCCACAAAAATGATTGCAAATACTGAGACTGCTCAGAACAACGTTTTTGGACACCCTTTCACGGATCCCAGGGGTCATATTTGCCCTTTGACTTTTCCAAGGTCATCCAAGGTCACCAGAGGTCAAAAACAGTATTTTGACAATAACTTTTGACCTAATTGAGCTAGAGTGGTGAAACAAACACCATCGTGTTTGTCTTGTCACTGGCTTTCATTTGATATACGGCAAGGTCACTTTTTGACCTTTCGTGACCTCAGGTCATATTAGGTCACGAGGTGACCTCTGGCAGTCAAACCACTGGCGGGAGGTCTTTACGTTCCACATAGCGGAAAAAGTACTGGCAATTTTCTATCAAATGTACTTTACCAGGCCTCAATAGCTCTAATGACATAAGAGTTATGCCCAGTCTGCTTAATCATTGCATATTTGAGTGAAAATAGCCGATCTTGACCTAATTTGACCTCTGGAGGTCAAACCATTGACCTGAGCACTAAAACATGCAAGTAATTTCGTACTGAATTCACGCGAGCTTTCTATTGCACTTTGCAGATTTGCGCTAACGCCCATATTTTCGGAGTTAGAGGGGGCTATCGATGGCCCCCGGTGGGGTGAAGGTGGCGCCGACCCCCGGTGGTGCGCGGGTTAAGTGCGCCGTTCAAATAAACTGAAAACATCCACATGTCACTTCAGCAGCTCTCACTGCTGCTGTGGAGAGGGAAACCGGTATCAAACCGTAAGGCTCGTCAAAAACGAGATTTGTGTCTCATTGTTGCAGGCTAAATATTGAGCGCCTACATCTCGCGGAGTTGGGCGTGGGATACACACTTTCCTAAATATACGGCTTCTTATCACACACATTGACGGGGTCCGAGCTATCTTTGCTTTGACGGGGGCAAGGGTCCCCTTCCCTAAGATCTCGAGAACTACGCTAGATCGCTAACAACGGTAAACGGCATTGGTTAGCCCTTCCAAATCTCTATAGAAAACATTTGAACCATTTTTTCATGTCACATTTCAGGTCACTAGAGGTCAAGGTATCCCATTATAGGGATAACATGTAAATAAAAGTTTTCAGTCATTGCATCTGAACTAGGAATGGAAAAACAGTCTAGACCGTTGCAATCATATCATCAAGCCGAATCAAATGATATAAGACGGCGTTGGATGGCCCCTTCAAATCTCTATTAGAAGTATTTGGTCAATTTTGTTAGGTCAAATACAGGGTCACTAGAGGCCGAGGCATGTCACCATAAGATAACATGGAAATACGTGTTTTTTGTCATTATATCTGAACTGTATAATAATATGTAGGCTATGATATTAATATAATAGATATGTATTTCAGATCCAAAGATTGGCAATGCTCTTACTCATTCTATCTTAAACTTTTTAGAAGTAGGGTCACATAACCTGAAAGACAAAAGTTATAAACATGATAAGATAAAAGCTATATCAAGTACGGCGGCGCTACGGCCACCATTTTTATATAATCTCCGAAAAACCCGAGGTGTACCGGTACCCGCCCCCTGCCAATGCGCGTGTTAAATGTTGGACAGAAAATGGCCTTAACCCTCGCCCCACCGGGGGGCCATCGATGGCCCCCCTAAGGTTTTTCCGGGATAGCAGAAAAACGACGAGGCGCAGCACCGCGATTGAGGGCTCTACCTCTCACTGCATCATTTTCCCATCATCCCTGAAATTTTTTACCCCGGGTCACCCAAGGTCAGGTCACCAGACGAGGTCAACCAAGGTCACCTCACTTCACCTTTAGAGCTCTGTAAGAGCTACATTTCAAAGTCGATCGATTTGAAACTTCCTACACTTCATGACCCCTCCAGGGTCTACAAGGTGTATATCCGGGATTTTTCGATTTCGTGCCCTGAGGTCAGGTCACGAGGCGACCTCTCCCATTGGAAAAGCATGGGGAAAAGCTATTTCATGATATAAAAGCCACAAAAATGATTGCAAATACTCAGACTGCTCAGAACAACGTTTTTGGACACCCTTTCACAGATCCCATTGGTCATATTTGCCCTTTGACTTTTCCAAGGTCATCCAAGGTGACCAGAGGTCAAAAACAGTATTTTGACAATAACTTTTGACCTAATTGAGCTAGAGCGGTGAAACAAGCACCATCGTGTTTGTCTTGTCACTGGCTTTCATTTGATATACGGCAAGGTCACTTTTTGACCTTTCGTGACCTCAGGTCATATTAGGTCACGAGGTGACCTCTGGCGGTCAAACCACTGGCGGGAGGTCTTTACGTTCCACATAGCGGAAAAAGTACTGGCAATTTGCTATCAAATGTACTTTACCAGGCCTCAATAGCTCTAATAACATAAGAGTTATGCCCAGTTTGCTTAATCATTGCATATTTGAGTTAAAATAGCCGATCTTGACCTAATTTGACCTCTGGAGGTCAAACCATTGACCTGAGCACTAAAACATGCGAAGTAATTTCTTACTGAATTCACTCGAGCTTTCTATTGCACATTGCAGATTTGCGCTAACGCCCATATTTTCGGAGTTAGAGGGGGGGCCATCGATGGCCCCCGGTGGGGCGAAGGTGGCGCCGGACCCCCGGTGGGGCGCGGGTTAACACGCGCATTGACGGGGGGCGGGTACCCGCCCCCCTCGGGTTTTTCGGAGAGTTAGAAAAACGGCGGCGCGTAGCGCCGCCGTACTTGGTATACCTTTTCCCTCATTATTTTTACAGCTTCCGTGAAAATTTCAAGGTTAGGTCATCTCAGGTCAGGTCACCAGCACAGGTCAAGTGACCCGACCTCAAAAAAAGTTTAAGATAGCATAAGTCGGAGCAGGGTGAACTTATCCGATTGAAACTCATATCACATAATGGCCCCACCGAGTTCTCTAAAATATGTTCCGGTATTTTTATATCGATGACCTAAGGTCAGGTACGAGGCATGACCTCTCCATTGGAAATACATGGGAAAAATGTTTTTTACGGAATAACTCAGTAACGGATGGTGATAGAGCATTTATTTTAGCTGCATTAAACTCGCCTGGTCTTTGCGGTTCTAATGATATGCATTTTATATAATTTGACCCTGACGTGACCTCAGGTCAGGTCAAATCCTTGATTTGACCTAGCAAGGTCAAATTATATATCATTCGATTCGGCTTGCTAAGAGGATTCATATAGTTTAAGTCGTTTTGCTCTATCTTTACTTGTTCAGATGTAATGGCCGAAAAACCGAATTTACATGTTATCCCTATGACGGGCATGTTTTGACCTCTCCTGACCTTAAATGTGACCTGACAAAAAAATGGTTCAAATGTTTTCGATGGAGAAGTGGATGGTCAGCCCAACGCCGTTTACCGTTTTTCGCTACCTACCGTGGTTCTCGAGATCTTGGGGGGCGGGTACCCGCCCCCCCCGTCAATGCGAAGGTGGCTCAGACCCCCGTCAATGCGCGTGTTAAATACTGAAGCTTCTTAAAAGCCAGAGGTGCTTAAAAATCGAACCTGCTGTATTGTTAACAGGCGGTACTGCATAACTAATTTCGCTGCAACAGGCTGTCAAACCATTTTTCAGAAGAGTTCACTCTTAAAAAAAAACATTAAGGCCGATGGTAAAGAACATTCGATGAGTAAGCACATGAGAGCGACTGTGAAGCGTCAGGTACACGGTGTGACATTAGCAGGCCAGTTTTGGGCGGAATCGGTATGGTTGTTCCCATCCCCGTCCAGGAGACCCACTCGACAACAGCGTCTGCCGTCGCGGTGGAGTGGCGGGTGGCCAAATCGTTGGTTGTAGGATCGGCGACATGTAATTAGTCCGGCGGACGCAGTGGATTGGAAGTGCTGGCCACGCCAGCCCGGCTGCTCTATTGGCTTGTAAGCCTCGGGCAAGGGGAGGATTCCACGAAATCACGCCCTGGATTAGCCTTTGTGCCAATATTTTATTCATGGGATCAGAAAGCCGAGCTCAAAGCAGATATTAATATGGTGAACTGTTGACTACTTGGATTTAAAGTAATCTTGAGAATAATGGTTCCATTAAGTACATTAGCCCTGTTATTGCTAATGACGGGAAACTTTTGTACAGACCACAGACAAGGAAACAGTGGGCAATTTCCTATTCACAACAGCTTCTAAACATCGCTGACGAATTAAAAGACTCGTCCCGGGGACTAAAAATGTTGAGTTTTTCTAACCAAGTAGCTTCAATCATGATAACAACATGAAGGCACTGACCTAAGATGTACGGTAGGGTACTCTAAGCGCTAATTATTTCCACCAGTGTGAAAACTTACATTCATAGAATTACTGTAGAAGAATATGGCAGCACAACTTCCACTAGAGTGCACATAAAGCTTTCATAAGCAAGGCTGGCATACATTGGCTTATGAATTTTGAACAGGTCAGCCAGATTCCGTCATGAATACGGAATCTCCACGAGCAAGATAAACTCCAAATGAATAATTGGACACTAGGCAGATCTCAGTCATGCATAAAACCAAGTGTTAACTTGTGTTTGTTTTTTTAATCACTGAGTTTTTGTTTGAATTTGTCTACTGAATATGTCGGAGAGGCGCTTCGATTAAAGTTTCGACTTTCACGCCAATCTAATTTATACTTCGCTGTATTTTTGTGAAAAATTAGACCTCAATAAAAATTTAATCTTAACTACTACATTACGAAGGCGCATTTTGGGAAGAAGGCTTCCTCTGACGTCACGCCTAAACCTTTTTTCTAATGCTATTTGTCAGCAGTCCGCCCACAGATTATACGTTCCTTACTTTTTCGTAACAAGCCTTAAACATGATGAAAGCTGTTCCCTGAAGGTTACTGTTATGCATACTTCGTGTCGTTTAATGTATTTTTTTTGCATTGCAAACAAATACAAAAAACTAATTTATTTTGCAGATATACACAGGCCATTTTTTAACATGTTAACTGGGGGCCATTTGCCCCCCCAGTCGGCCGAAATGCCCCCCAGTGCCCGGAAATCGGCCCCCCAGTGAAATAGACAGATGACTTAAAATTGAACAAACGCAAACTCACCTGACGAAAATAAGACAGAACACCAACCTATAATAACAATTTGGTCTATTGCTCATCCCAAATTGGCAATCCACAAAAATTGTGTTTAGAATTTCCACCAGTGGCTGTCTACTCCATCGTGCAAAAACGAGACAAAGCGTTTAGTTACGGCAAATCCCGGCAAAGCAGCCTCAGCACCAACTGATTACAACGCTGGAGATAACCTAAATCCAATAAAACATCGTGTTCTATCTGACCTGAAGCCCAGCCAGCACCGGGGGATTGCAAGATGCTCTCATTTGCGTTCAGTTGTCAGTGCTCAGAGTTTGTTCGTGGATTAGGCGGGACCCCATATCGTCACAGCGCGTCAGACTGGTTACTGGTGTGACGTTGCTAAGTGCTTAGCCTATTTATTTATTAGTGAGGGGGTAGCATTGGTAAAAGTTATAGTGAAATCGCTGCATCTTTTTTCTGTAAGTTGATGAGTTGTTAGTTGGCTTTTCTCATCGCTTCTTTGATGCTGTAAATGGGGAGAGATTATATATTCGGCTAGCCCTTCGTCAGAATTAAAGCTGGCTCCCAAGAAACACTTCTATCAGGGAAAATATTGGCGACACCATATGACTCTGACAGTTGGTGCATCGATAAGCCCCCAAAATTATTGACTGGTTTTTGCACTACATTTCCTAGATGATTTTGACGCCAACCACCACACATCATAGTAGGTATGTACATACTTGTCTCGATTTAGACTATAAACCACATGTTTTCGATACTTTAGGAATTTGCTTACCTTGCTATACTCATAAAGAAAAATAAGAAAATAGCTTATTCATTTGAATAACTGCGGCAGAATCAGGGCTGCCAGGTTGGCCATTTTGTGGCCAAATATTTAGATTTTGGACTTCTTTGCCGTGTTTGGCCGCGCGATTTTTTTCGGTTTGCCCTCTCTTGGAATCTGGCCTTCTTTGGCCCTTTTTCTAGCAGCTGGCACCTAAGCTCTTTTTGGTTTGTCCCTTGTATAAATATCGCTTCTCTTGGCCTTTTCCGGGCTTGAAGAAGATGTTCTGACACCAATAAAGGATCAGAGCAGCAGAAAAAAACTGCTATGCCAGTGGAAGGAAAACAGGAGAAGGAGAACTATGCCAGGAGAAGCACGCGATACTAAAGGCAACTTTTGGGTGAAAAGTCTATAGCAAAGTGCGTTTTGAGGCTCCACCCTCCCCTCCCACTTACCAAAATGCTATATCCACCACTGTTAAAAGAGCAAAAAACTCACAGTTGGAAAAGCAGGAAAAATATTAAATGTTAGCAGGGAGTGGTGCAGCTAAGATACTTGATGATGGTAACACATTTTCTGGTTATATGGATAAAATCATTTTATAGCCACGCGGAATTGAAGGGGCAATTCTGGCCTCCTATTTACCCGCGCCCCACCGGGGGTCCGGCGCCACCTTCGCCCAACCGAGGGCATCGATGAGCCCCTTTCTCCGGAACTCCGAACTCGGAAAATATGGGGATTAGCGCAAATCTGCAAGGTGCGTTAGGAAGTTCATGTAACTTCAGTATGATTTTACTTCACATGTTTAGGTGCTCAGGAGAATGGTGTGAGCCCCAGAGGTCAAGTTGGGTCACGATAGGCTATTTCTACAAAAAATATGCAATGCTTGAGAAACCTGGACATGGCTCTCATGCCATTAGAGCTATTGAAATTCACTATAGTATGCTTGATAGAAAAGTGCCAGGGCTTTCTCTGCTATGTGGAACATAATGACCTCCCACCAATGGCTTGACCTCCAGAGGGCACCTCTTGACCTAACATGACCTGAGGTCACGAAAGGTCAGAAAGTGACCTTACCATATATCAAACGGAAGCCATTGATGAGACATACACGATGATGTTTAATTCAGCTCTTTAGCTTGATGAGGTTAAAAGTTATTGTCAGTATACTGTTTTTTACCCCTGGTGACCTTTGATGACCTCAGATAGGTCAAAGGGAAAATATCGCCCCTGGAATCCGTGAAAGGGTAGCCAAGAGTGCTTTTCTGAGAAATCTGAGAATTTGCAACCATTTTTGCGACTTTTAGATCTTAAGACAGCTTTTTCCACGTTTTTTTGTATGGGAGAGGTGACCTTACCCTTGTGACCTTACCGCAGGTCACCAAATATAAAAAAATCTGGATATTCAATTTGTAGAACCTGGAAGGGTCATCAAGTGTAAATAGCCTCAAATTGATTAGATTAGAATGTAGCTAATGTAGAGCTCAAAAATTAAAGTGAGGCTACCTTAGTTGACCTTGCCTGGTGATGTGATCTATTGTGGCCCGGGGTAAAACATGTTTAGCGAGGGTGGGAAAACGATGGGCCGAGAAGCATACCCCTCAACCACAGTGCTGCACCTCGTCGTATTTCTGTTATTCTGAAAAAAACATTAGGGCGCCATCGTTATTCCCCCGATGGGACGAAGGTTAAATGGGCAGTGCGCTAAAAGAATATTGCGTCAAGTCAAGATCAAACTGTCAAAAATTAGTTTTAAACAGTGATACAAGTTGTACTTCTGTGAGCTTATGATTACTGTGAGGGGTCGTTTTAGTCTCAAATCTGACTTCTGTGATATTTATTTGGCTGTTTTTGTGAAAATAAAATTTGGTCCCTTTCTAACTTTTGGCCTAACTTTTTCTAACTTCTTTCTAAAATTTGGACCTGCTTCTAACTTGGTTTGACCATTTTCTGCTGAAAAAACTTGGCAGCCCCTGGCAGCATCTATAATTTCTAGAAGATGAAAAGACACAAAAATTAGGCACAATTTTTTAACACTAGCGTTTCTAAGTCTTATTAACGCCCCCCTCCCCCCAACGGGCTGTTGATCTCCAGAAGACACATAATGGCCAGCACAAGAAATGCCCCCCCCCACTGACATTTTCCTTAAAAATGCCCTGGATATACACACAGCTCCAAGCGCACCACAGAGCTGACCAGACTCTGGCAATATATTTTAAGATGATGTAAGAAAACTAGAATCAGTTCATGTCATTAAATAACTGGAAACAACATTGTCTGACTATCATAATCATTTCTGTTTTAATACCTACATTTAACAGACTGTTTACTGGCTGATATCAAATCAATCCAAGAAAATGTTACGTATCGCAGGTCTTCAGATCTTCAACTGCTAGAATTTTCAATTGTTTCGCGGCTGGTATTGTTTTTTTAGGTGATACTTTGTCGCATTTTTCATAACCACATTTCAATAAATTTTCAATTACCTCTGGCTCAACAGCCTGCTTATGTGTAAACTGTTCTACCAGGATGTGGCCGCTACGTGATAAATCTTCTGTTCATTGAGTTGCCCATTAAGTCACCAAAAAAGGAAACTGAAACATTGCCAAAAACATCATTTCCATTCCATGCGTACGAGGAAAACAGAACATAGGTGAAACCGCATGATCTGTATGCTCTAGACGCCCAAAAAATAGGAGGGCAACATTACGCAGAAACCTCGATCAGTTGGACCTATCTGAGCACGCGTGGTCGACTGGGAACCAACAGCGCCGGAAGGGGACCTCGGGATGGGAGCCACTCTTGATCCCTTCTCTCCTCCGCTTAGCCAGGACGGTTGCCACATATAGCCTCTGCAGTTGCAGTGCCCTAAAACTCCAGGACGGTCGCTGGGAGTTGCCTGGTCAGGACGCTACCTGACTGCACTTCTTCGTTAGACGGCAAGATACTGGGAGGGTATAACGTGCGAGCGATTAGAGGAGACGAGCCAGTTGCCGAAATTAGTGAAATAAAGCAACTTCAGGTTTTCACCGTCGAAATCCCCACCAAAATCTGGAAAATCGTTGTTTTACCGTCACTCTCCAACACGCTAGAATGCAATCTCCATCACGCCAGAATGCACTCTCCATCACGCCAGAATGCACTCTCCATCACACCAGGGCGACAGATCCGTCACAAATCGGGCCGCGGCCAGGCTCGATCTTAAAAACCTTCAAAGGGTAGAAACATGTAGTCTTCAACGCTGGAATGGCGGAAAAATGGGGAAATAGGTTTGCATCTATCCCGTAACATTATTGCAAAGCACTCGTCACAGCAGGTGCGTTAATACGCACATGGACGGGGGGGCGGGTACCTGCCGACTTGGGTTTTTCGGAGATAGCCAGGTTTTTCGGAGATAGATTGGGTTTTTCGGAGGGAGCCAAGAACGGCGGCGCTACGCGCCGCCGTATTTGACATACCTTTTCTCTCATCATTTTACAACCTTTTCCAACATTTTAATGCTAGGTCATCTCAGGTCAGGTCACCAGCACAGGTCAAGTGAACTGACCTCAAAAATGTTTAAGATAGCATAGGTCGGAACAGGATGAACTTATCCGATTGAAACTCATATCACATAATGGGCCCACCGAGTTCTTTAAAAGTATTTTACGGTATTTCTTATATCGATTACTTAAGATCAGGTACGAGCCAAGACCTCTCCATGGGAAATACAAGGGAAAATTAGTTTTAACTAAATAACTTAGTAAGGGATGGTGATAGATTGTTTATGCTAACTGCATTATATTTGTCTTGTCTTTGCGGTTCTCTTGATATGAATTTATCTAATTTGACCTTGACCTGACCTCAAGTCAGGTTAAATCCTTGATTTAGCCAAGCAAGGTCACATTATATATCATTCGATTCGGTTCGCTGCGAAGATTCCAACGATTTAAATTGTTTTGCTCTTATATTTTGAGATCGTCTGAATCACGCGATCAAACCAGTTCGCCTGCACTGTAGACCGAGTGGTGACTTCATAACAATATAAACATAATACAACAAGATAAAACAATATAAATCAGATAAACACGATGATATGTCAAGGTCGCCTCACATGAAGGCCAACGTCAAGCTCAAATGTCACGGGCCAAGGTCATACCAGCATTTTCAACTTGATTGGCCCCAGTGCTTCCGGTCACATGACGTTTCCCAGTACGTCGTATATCATGGCATGACATCGTAGTTAAGGCAACTTGATGAAAAAATCAAGGTCAAATGTCATGGGTCAAGGTAAATCCTCATTTCCAACCCAAGGGCTTCTATAGTGCTAGTTAAAGTGTTTATTATAGGGAATACATGAAAAACTGTGACGTCATAGTTCAATAACCTTGAATGAAAATTTCAGAAAATACTTTTGGGTCATTCTTTCTGCAACCTTTGACCATTTCTAGTATATTTCTGACCATTTCTCGCACAATTACGGCATTTCTCGATAGGTTCCCAGCATGGTCAATATTTGATTACCATGACCTCGTTTGACCTTGAGGATATTCACCTAGGTAAAGTTGGCTATCATGTAGATCACTATAACTCCCGTACTCCCCCAAACGGATGGTTTTCTACGTTCTTTGGCTTTTGCGATCTCAGGGGAGGGCTTTATCAGGCCCCTCCCTCCAGTGAGCGTTAGTAACAGATCTCTCTCCAGTGCGGGTGCTAAGATAGAAAATTATTTCATAAAATATGCGATCATCGTTGATGTTACCAAACTATTTTACTAACGATAGTTCAGTGCTGCGGCGGGCAGTGGCTGTGACGGAGGGGAGGGGAGGGGAGGGACATCACCTGTTGCCTGGGGTCCGGTAGCCGGACGTGAGTGAGACGCAGCGTTTGGCGCGGTCGCCCCACCCTCGCAGTGATGCAGTTTCGGCCGGGTGTGGACGCGGCGCGGCTTCGGCCGTATTGATCACTTGCCAGTACAGAGCGGTCCGTGTCGGGACGTGGGCGAGACAGCGGACCATCACCGAGACGTTCCAACCACGCTGGCCTGTCACGGCCAGCTGCCGCCCCGCCGATGAACCGGCCTGCACTTGTGTCGATCAAATTGTTCGACCAGTCTACCACGGATGGCTCGTGGGTGAATGTGATAGCGTGAAAACATAACGCATTGATTAGGCCTGAGCGAGGTATATTCGTAGTGCCTGAAGCATTAAAGGGAATGTGGCACCTTCATAACGTGATTTTAACTGAGATAGCCAAGTTGTAAAGCAAGTCAGAAAACCCGGTACTCCATATGTCATTTGTCTTGGAACTCGATATTTCCATAGAAAAAAGCTAAGACCTACCTGACACCAACCCCTCATCAACCCCTCGCCGGGTGGCCATTGTTGTGAGCTACTGGTGTGACGACATATGCTGACGTCACGATGAGCATCAGCCAATCGAAGCTCTTAAAGCATTTCAAGTATGGTAGTGGTTATCAGATCATGACATCATCCACAGGCAGGTATTTAGGTAATTGCCTAGAGGAGTATGTTCAAAAACAAAATATTGAGCTTATTGAACATTTTTGACAGAAATCATGAGTGTTTTCATTATTTTTGGCTAAAAGTACGCCTAATTTCATTAAATTCCGGGATTCGACCCAGGTGCCACATTCCCTTTAAGGAATGAAATGGAATTCCATAGAACAATTCCATGGAATTGTTCCAAGAGGAATTTGCAAAGTCCATTAGTTGAGCAAACCACTTCCATTAGTTCTCCACGGATGATCTTGCTATTTTGGTAAGGGTTCCTCAGAACTAATTATATCAAGAGCCTAGGCGATAGGTGTCAATCGCTTACTTTTTTAGATCTTGGTTTTAGCTCACTTTTGGAGTAACCAGTTTTAATTTTCTTCATCTGGGCGTCAAACATCATATAGTTCTAGCAAGTCTGATCAATGAGCCTGAGTTTGAGAAGAACCTGACTGGGACGTCGCTAGTGGGTGGATGTGTTTTATTTCGCGTATTAGAGCTGACTCTGACCTGGCTAGGACCTGATGGTGATAGACCTGGCCTGACCTGGCTAGGACGCATCGCGGCGGGGGCTGATGGTGAAGCTAAAGCTCAAACACATTAGCTGTCTTTGAGCGTTCCCCTGGGTTAGTTCACCAAATCTGAAATTTGGAACATTAATGTAGGTCCGCTCAAATAAGTGAGAAAAAAGGTAAACTATGCCAAGTTCCACATTTTTAGAGAAGAAGGAAGTCAATTAGTTCATCAGTTTTGTGACAAGTCCTTGCTCTCTTTCCGGCGCCCATATGAAGATCGTTTCTCATGCTCAACATAGAACCATAATATTTTCCTTTCCCCCCCCCAAACCACCAGGGGGGGGCCCAAGTTCTTCCCCCAGGGTCCCCCCCCCTTAAAAAAAACCTATTGAAAAGAGGAGAGGAAAAAATTTTTTCCCCTCCCCCACTATTAAAAAAAAAAAAAGAATAAGGGGGTTTATTTTTTTTTTTTTAATTTTTTTATTTTTTAAATAAATTTTTTTTTTTTTTTTTTTTTTTTTTTTTTTTTTTTTTTTTTTTTTTTTTTTTTTTTTTTTTTTTTAATAAATTTTTTTTTTTTTTTGCTCAAGTGACTTCGGTTAAGCATGGCTTAGTCAGAAACTACACATTTTGGTATTTTCCGATATGTTATTGCGAACCTGAGCTTGCCGCAAAATACATACAGCACTATCTGAAAGCTATATTCTGGTGCCAACTGATACCAAGTATACATCGTTCAATGTGTGCCGTATTTTGAAAGGTTTCAAACACTGAAAACATTGGAGGAAACATGGCTGAAATTTCCACAGATAGGTTCTTCATCGAACTATTTTTCAGTGTAGTAGTGTGAGAAAGAGCCGTTCTCTGCTCACACGTCCTCACGAATGTGTCGGTAAAATGGAAGAGAAGCTTCCACCGCTGCGGCCCGCCTCAGAGAACACAAACAGCCGTGTTTGCACGGCTGACAAGAATGTAGCCGGGCTCGTTTTCCGCTACAGGCCAACTGAACAATCAACTGCTATCGTCGACTTGCCGGCCTGATCATTTGTAACAGAGCGCCGGCCGCCGACCTGAATTCAAAGTGTCATGCTGTGAGCTTTTTACTTCAGGTTTTTTTACACGCCGGCAAGACTTTATATATATATATATATATATATATATATATATATATATAATATTATATTACATATATTAGACTTTATATATGTTTTTTATTTATATATATACACTCATCCCCAAGGTTTCAGAGACCACACTAGGTATCAAAAATAGGAAAATGGCGCTAGCTGACCTAATTTGATATGTACCAGAAGTTTAGCATGATTTTTAATTTACTTTTGAGGCCACTAGAGGTCAAATAATATTTATATAGGTATAAAATAGATTCTCAAGTTTTCTGCGGTAACGACTCACAGAACAGAGCTATCGAAAATGTGTAGGCAGCATTGGAACCCTATCGTCAAAGCCGATCAAACAATAACGTCTCACATGACTTTTTCGGGTCCAACCTTCAAATAAACCCGACCGGAAGTCAGATCAAGGTCAGAATGGTGAATACTACATATAATTTGGACTGAAAATCCATTACCACATTTTGTATTTGGTAACTTTAGAATATGATACAAATATTAGATCAATATATTAAATCTCCTCTTATTGCTTCGCCCCCAAACATTTTGAAGGTAAGCCGCGATCTGCGCAGGTGGCATGACCTGAGATGACCCAGGCTGAAAAGTTTTAGAAAGTTTGTGAAAATGGTCAAGAGTGAGTTATGTTAAGAATACACTAATATCTTAAAGATCTCCGGACAAATTTGGGAAGAGAGGATATTCCAACATTCCCCACTGACGCTAAGATTAATAAGTACAAATTGGCCACCTAAAGCTTTTAGTATGATGGTACAGGTAGAGGCAACAAGAATATCCTCAGTATTCCTGCTGCTGCCATAAAACAACCCGGCGGGGAAGCTGCCTGCCGATATCGTCTGTCAGGCTTGGAGACTATCGCCGGCAAACTCCGAGGACGAAATTGGCTTTCCATTGTAGCGGAGCACATGTGGTCCGCTCGAGAACATTAGTGGGACTGATCGGACGCCAGCGCTGTCGATCACGAATGACTGTCGAGTCAAACCACTGAATTCAAACAAGTAGCATACAAGATAACGTTTAAGACAGGTTAGGGCACGTATAGCCTCAGCAGCTGAGGCGCCCAAAAACCACAATAATCATCATCATCGTTTAAGACAGATTCTATCTTGATGCTGAGCATGAATAGCTTCCAATGTTTTTTTTATGAAACTCTGCACGAAACGGGTGAATAGAACTCTGATGCGTATTACAGCGCGAAACGCAATCTGAAAAGACTCCTGCCGGGAAGCAAATGGGTCCTTTAAAGTTGCCCGCCCATTCCAGCTCCAGCTAAGAAATATGGCGTCGGGGGACGTGATGACATCGTGCGATTGGAAGCGGCGAGGGGAGGCAGAACTCAACTCGTATAAAGGCTCTCTGAGAGCCATTTTAAAAGGCACATGTCGATTCCGCAGAGAAGTCACTGCCCCGGGCATCGCTTGGCTGAGCTCTCGCCTAAACGTAGAGTGAAGCAAAACGTAAACATTGTGACAGATGACAATTAGCAGCGTTAGTCACGAGCCAACGCTGTCACTGAATCGCCCAAGAATGTCTCTAAGGTGAGCACATAATCAAAATGTTCATCCTAAATCCACGTATGAATTGTAAAGCATTAAAGGCAGCTCCATTTTCTTTCAACCAGCTTGCCTGGTCACGCAAACCTTCAAGAGCATATCGGGTATGTATTTGAAGGTGAGGTATTTCATTCGATCAAGCATAGACCTTTCAGCTAAGGCTAACAGCATTTGTGCCTTCGTTTGCTTACCGGGAAAGGGATCCTCGCAGCAGGGGTAAAATTTCTCGTTCCGCGTGGCTGGTACTTTGAGAATATCCCATTCAACACTTGGGTAGTACTCTTTGAGATCGATGCCCAGTTGAACGTGGTTAGAGTTTGCTGACTCGTTGATATGCCGTAAGTCAATCTGCAGTTAAAATTTCCGGTTAGTCACCGAACTTGGTACCAATGTCTCTCTTCAAGCATTCATCTCACTCTGTACAGTTGTGGAGGTAAGTTTTCAACTATAGCCCATGATAAGCAATTGGCACGTAAATGATTTACTGTAAAACATTGCTCAGCGAAATTGTAAGCCTTTGTTAGGTATACAAATCAAGTAGCAAAACTGCTATACTGTTATTTAAAAAAAATGAGGTCAAGGTACCAGGGAACAATAAAATGACGTGACAACGTTGTGTCGAAGGTTGCATGTCAACAAGGCTAGTTCGACGCAATGAAACATGGCTTGAAATAAATCTGGTATCATACGGCTTGGATAACTATATTTTACCGTTAACCACCCCCACGTCGAGCCTGAGCTCTTGGACCTGCTGGTTCATCCTGGGAGACCGACTGGAAAAGCTACACTTCACCATCCCGGTCACAATTACCGAATCACCGTAGCTCCAGCTGCCAAACTTCATGAAACACGACTGTTGGTCAAACGGGAAGTAGCGCACGTCGATCTCACAGTAGGATTTGAAGATGGCGGGCGGGTGCCAGACCACGCGTCCGTCGCTATGTATCACTGCCTTCGTCAACGTTGTGATGACGTACTCCCCATCCGCGCTGAAGGACAATGCAGAAGGTCAGCGGCCTGTTCAAGGTGGTGAGACATTTGTACTTGTAATTTCAAAACCTCTTTTCATCAATGGCAAAAGTTACCGATCTTAGCTTAAATATTTTGGACATGCAAGGCACATTCCTATATATCTGATATTGTCTTTCGAGACCATTTCGTGATGGCATGCTAATGAGAGGAAATATAACACTGCGGCACTGGTCTCACTTAATTCTGTTAACACCTACTGAATTGCAGGAAATGCACAGTCGACGCATCCCATGACATTTCAAAGAGGGATAAAGCTGCTCCCCACATCTCTTGATTCTCTCACAAGTGTGCCCTAGGGACAATCAATAAGCTGGAACGCCCCTGTAGCCGTTCATGCCATCTAGGTTGAGTGGTTTAGGCGTTATGGCCTTTGTAAATTATGTGCAAGGCTTCCGCAATGCGCTTTTATGTTGAAATCTGCCGCAATTAAAGCCTTGATAGGTGATCAAAATCAATTTCTAGCGAGTAAAAATTTAGCAGGTCAATAGTCACTATACTGAAGCCCTGACCCCAAGTCTTCCCCAAAAATGTGTTACCTGACAAATATTTTCACTCAATGCTAGCGAAACGCTTCGCTATGCATTTTACGCAGTACTCGACAGCAAGACAAAAGGAAACGGTGAGCAAGGTATTGCCCAGGCCACACTGCTCGATGTAGTCGGACGAAGAAGTTGCTGAATGACAGCTCTCTAGAAAACTTAGTAGCTTGCATGCAAAATATAGATAAGAGCTTACAAAATCTAGGTCACTAAGAAACCTATAAAATGATACAAATAATTTAACTTCAAAATAAGCTGATGAATAATACCCAAAGACGTAGAAGATGTTACAAAAAAAATCCGCAAAATGATAGCATGAACGTTGCTCCAAAATGTGATGGCAACATGAAGATACTTCAATCATTTTCCATTCATATATTTTCTTTAATAAGAAATGTGCATGGGCCGTACATAATATGGGCTCATATTACGTCAGCGACAGAATGGGGAGCGGGTCTGGCTTTTGCGGACGACTGCTCAGGATGGGGGAGGGGGAAGAACATCTGTGGAGATCCATCACAGCATGCCGTTTTTCCTTCAATGACTTACTTTTTCTTCGTCATGTAAATTGTGTCACTAGATGACATAAGCAATCAAGAGTGCTAAGTTCCCAATCAAGAATGAAGTGGGCGATTGAGTGGTATTTCTAGAGTGGAGAGTAAATCATTGGCTGAAATGGAATTGATTTATTTAGCGAGAAGTGTGCAGGCCTGACTAGGTCCGAGAGAGGTGGGTGGATCCTTTCATGTGATCAATTGTAAGAAACTATCTATTCATTTAATCTATAGAAAGCTCATTGTATAAGCAATATGTTTTCTTTTGGTGCAGAAGGAAGCAGTGTTTTTTTCGATCCGCAGGCATAGGTCAGTAGTCATTACTGTAGTAATGTATTCAGTGCCGGATCTAAGCGGATGTCTAGGGAAGGGGACCAAGGGACTTAAAACCGTGAAATGCATATGCTTTTCATAAGAAAATCGGCAAAAATCGGTGGTCTTGGCGGACAAATACCATTTGACCTTTCCCACTGCATCCGCGCCTGACTGCACCACAGAATGAATATTTACCGCGAACATGAAATTTTCGCAAACTTCTTTTTGCCTCTCGAAACTTCAGCGTTTTTCACTTTTGTTTTTTAGGTGGAGGAAAATTTTGCTGACAAAATGGGGTCTGGCCATTTCTGGCGACTGCTGACGGACAGGGGAAGGGTGGTTGGTCATTTACCGAGGATTGCTGAATAGGGGGGGGGAGGTTCTGACACCACTGAATCCTGCTGACGTCATATGTGAACAGTCTCCTACCAACAAAAAGAATACCAAAAATTCAATATCCAATTCAAAAAGAATATCAGGCGCGCTGTGCGGGGTGATCGGATGAATTGAGAGCTCGTAGGTATGTACATAGTATCATATTTTACATTTCTATTTTAATTTAGCAATTCTCATATCATGTTCGGGCATGTAGTTCTTGTGTTCAGTTCGGGACGATGTGCTGGAGCATTGACATTTGACTATGTTTTTGACAAAGGTCTAAGAAAAACCCACTGTGTGCGGAAAGACCTGCTGATGTGAATACATACATACATATATACAACACTCACCAATCGCTCCACACATAATGCGACACATTATCTAGTGAACTAAGGCAAGGACTCTTCTGCAGATTTAAAAAAATCATCACCAAAATCATATCCGTGCCATGACAATCGCCTTGAAAGACAAATATTGTCCCACCCAGAATTACATCAGGCATTGCGAAATTGTAAAAACACCTCTCCAAAGTATCGGCACAGGTATAAGAAGGTGAAAAAGATGTATCGAATTACATCGCCACCAATAAAAAGCCGTTTGAATATCTCCCCCTCTCCAGAGAGAAGTTCGAGACACGCAACGGTCGCGGCGGCACCTGCCAGCACCAGAGCGCCAATACCCTTCACCGAAACAGTCGGCACATAGGCCAACATCGCGGAGACAAGCCACCGGACAGGAATCGGGACACCAGGCTTACAGGGTTACAGGCTTACAGGCACACCGCGAACAATCCATTAGACAGGCATCAGCCACAGTGACACTCAACCTTCGCACTGACGGTACTTTGGCACACGAGCTCAGACGCCACTGCCAGCTGAGTCGGCAGCATGAACAGTTTAAGTACAGTCGATTTACGTACTGAACGTAGGAACAGACTTTTCAATATTTTTGCGTTCCCAACCCGGGAACATTTTGCACATTTGCACCACACACAAGCAGACACACACTATGTACACGGCAGCGGGGCTTACGCTATCGGCACCCTTGCGGGACAGTCATGTCCGCACGCTCCCTGTCATACGCCCTACTGTATCAGGCAGTGGAGCTATCCCGATTTCTCTGACCCGGCGGAACAGAGGACTGCTCCGGTGACACGAGGCGAGGCCGTGCCCTCGGGCGGTGCCACCGGACCGGTGGACCTATTTAAAGGCAGATCAAGCCCGTGCTCCCAATAACAAAGGCTCTGGTTGGTCAGCGGAAGTCCCTAGTCAAGGCGGGCACTACCCAGTGTACTGCCATCTCCTGGGTAGGAGGCGGTCGAGGAAAAGTCTGCCAGAGGTCAGCTTTGATCCAAGGACCTCCCACACTGGACCGATGCGCCTTAACCAAGTGCGCCACGGCGGTGGTATGTAGGAACGGACTTATCAGCTTATGTAACCGGGAGTACCAAGGGCAGACTCCTGGTTAGATGAGTCGATTTGTCCGTTCCCGTGGTCAGTGAGTAAATAGATCGTACTGAAGCTGCTCAGTGCTCATGTATATGGGGCAAGTGGTCTACACGACAAATCGGAAGAAGGAGCCAAACGGGCAACACATCCGGTCATCCAGTTCCACACCCCACACATCCACCCAGTTCCACACCCACACATCCACCCAGTTCCACACCCACACATCCACCCGGTTCCACAGCCCACACATCCACCCAGTTCCACACCCCCACATCCACCCAGTTCCACACCCACACATCCACCCAGTTCCACACCCACACATCCACCCAGTTCCACAGCCCACACATCCACCCAGTTCCACACCCATACATCCACCCGGCATCCACAGCCCACACATCCACCCGGCATCCACAGCCCACACATCCACCCGGCATCCACAGCCCACACATCCACCCAGTTCCACACCCACACATCCACCCAGTTCCACAGCCCACACATCCACCCAGTTCCACACCCACACATCCACCCAGTTCCACAGCCCACACATCCACCCAGTTCCACACCCACACATCCACCCAGTTCCACACCCACACATCCACCCGGCATCCACAACCCACACATCCACCCGGTATCCACAGCCCACACATCCACCCAGTTCCACACCCACACATCCACCCAGTTCCACACCCACACATCCACCCAGTTCCACACCCCCACATCCACCCAGTTCCACACCCACACATCCACCCAGTTCCACACCCACACATCCACCCGGCATCCACAGCCCACACATCCACCCAGTTCCACACCCACACATCCACCCAGTTCCACACCAACACATCCACCCAGTTCCACACCAACACATCCACCCAGTCTCACACCCACACATCCACCCAGTTCCACACCCACACATCCACCCGGCATCCACAGCCCACACATCCACCCAGTTCCACACCCACACATCCACCCGGCATCCACAGCCCACACATCCACCCAGTTCCACACCCACACATCCACCCGGCATCCACAGCCCACACATCCACCCAGTTCCACACCCACACATCCACCCAGTTCCACACCCACACATCCACCCAGTTCCACACCCACACATCCACCCAGTTCCACACCCACACATCCACCCAGTTCCACACCCACACATTCACCCAGTTCCACACCCACACATCCACCCGGCATCCACAGCCCACACATCCACCCAGTTCCACACCCACACATCCACCCGGTATCCACAGCCCACACATCCACCCAGTTCCACACCCACACATCCACCCAGTTCCACACCCACACATCCACCCAGTTCCACACCCACACATCCACCCGGCATCCACAGCTCGCATTAAATGGAGTGGAACAAGCTATCCACGATGCAGGGTAATCAGGATTGTTGTAATTGCTCAATGGCTTCTCTTTTCGGGCCTAATACCTAATACGCGCTGTTTTTCTTTAACGTTGTGTGTTGCAGAGCCGAGAAGAATAGGAAGAAAGGCCCTGTAAGAGAGTTCCAGAGTCGTCTCTATGCTTAACTCTTTCTATTAAGCTTTGATACACCTCTGACTGGGCACTTGCAAAATTCTCCATCATGCTCTTCAAGCTCGCAGGAATGACATTTCACGACAGGGTGGCTTACCAACTTCAGTGACTGGTTGGTGCCCCTAGCCCTGTAGGATGCCCTGCTAGCCAGAGCACCCGTCTGTATCTCAGCTTCCAATCCAACCCAGCACACTCTCCGGGGGACTATTTAAATAAATCACGTGTGATTCCAGTGATAAGTGCCGCTGGTGAAAATCACAGTAACCCAGAACTCTGAACAATTTTTTTTTTAATTTAACCCACTACCCATTAATTAGGTAGGCAGGAGTGCCCTTCCTTACCCGTGCGACCCAATAACTAAGGCTCCATAGGATTAGACAGTTAGGTATTATTACATTGTTAACGGGTCGCACCACTCCCCGCTCCAACTTTTTTATATTTTCCATGCCTAGGTTACATACATTGTTTAGAATATTTCCCGTGCGCCCCCGAAAAGAATAGTAACACTAGTAACATTCAGGGAGTGCACGGGTACTACAGAGAGGGTATTAGTGGGTTAGTTATTAATAGGTAAAAACCTCTAGTGTGTTTTTAGAAGAGAAGAAGGTAAAAGTGAACATTATTTGGAGAAAAAAAGTTAGTGATACCAACGGCCCATGCGTGCAATCTCAAAATTAATATCAGATTTCCTGCAATGTTTTATAGGCATCAATGAAGTAATTTCGTAAACATTTTTTTAACTGAATCTTTTCTAAAGGTACATCATTAATATCTGGAAAGATAGAGCAAATTACTTGGTTCCAAGCCTTTGGCGCCGAACGTGAAAGTGAGAAGGATCTATAATTTGTGGTAGATAGTGGCACAGAAAAATGTTGAATGAGACGAGTATTATTGGAATCATGAAGCTGGAAAAGTGACAATATAGATATTGGCAAAGAATGCTTCAAAAATTTGGACAAAACTATGATTTTTGCTCAATGACCAAGTCT
Organism: Lepas anatifera; assembly: GCA_034440635.1. Classification (NCBI taxonomy): domain Eukaryota; kingdom Metazoa; phylum Arthropoda; class Thecostraca; family Lepadidae; genus Lepas; species Lepas anatifera. Next base: position 701,103 of record JAOTON010000262.1, read on the forward strand.
TGTAGCTTCAGTAAGTTTAATTCAACAAAAGTTCATTAGAAGGATGAAAGAAAGGTTTTTTCAAGATGATTCTTAAAGCTCTCTTCTGTAGCCTGACCAGTTTCTCTAATTTAGATGGATAATTACTTCCCCAGATAACAGCACAATAGTTGAGATACGGGAGCACAAGAGCATTGTAAAGACAAAGAAGTTCTCGAGAATTTAAATAGTATTTTACTCTACTCATAATCCCAATATTTCTACTTAGTTGTGTTGCTATTTTGTCTATATGTGCTTCCCATTTCAAATTTTCATCCACGAGAATACCCAAATATTTCACTACTGGTTCCCTAGCAATTTCTACCCCGTTAAGTTTTACCTGAATATCATTTATCTCATTTCTTGAGTAAATTTGGAAGTGGGATTTGTCAGGATTGAGTGAAAGACGATTTGAAATGAACCATTGGGTTACTTTTGACAAAACAGCATCAATTTTATTTTGAAGAACCTTAGAATTTTCTCCTGATATGATTATAGCCGTATCATCAGCAAAGTGATAAAATTTAGCAAATTCAGAGACTCGATACAAATCATTTACATAAATAATGAACAGGAGCGGGCCAAGAATTGAGCCTTGTGGGACTCCCATCAAAACCTTTTGGAAATCTGAGCATTTCCCATTAATTTTTGTTACCTGATGTCTGTTTTTCAAATAAGAAGACAGAATGTCATAAAGCTTACCACGGATTCCAATATGGTTCATTTTTGTCAAAAGAATTTCGGAGCTAACGGTATCAAATGCCTTTTTAAGGTCCAAAAATATTCCACATGAAATTTCTCCCTTTTCAAGTCTTTTGGTAACCGTGTCATACAGATGAGAAATTGGCATATAAGAACTATGCTGTTTTCTGAATCCAAATTGTAGGTTGTATAGAATGTTATTTGATTCCAAATAGTCTACAATTTGTTGATGTATTAATTTTTCAAGTATTTTTGAAAGTATTGGAAGTACAGATATTGGACGGTAGTTTGTAAACCTATCCCTCTCTCCGGACTTATAAATTGGTACAATACATGCAATTTTCAGTAACTCTGGAAAAGTTCCTGTAGATAAACAAATATTAAAAAATAAGTTAACTGATGAATACATCCCTGGTAAGTACCTTTCAAAATTTCAGATGAGATATTGTCTACTCCTCCTCCAACATGATTCAAGGATTTGATAATATTTTCAACTTGCTCAATATTTGTTACTAAATTCCTATCGAATATTTCATATGAGGGCGGATCTAAGTAGTCTATTGCGCTGATATCTGGAGAAGGAATTTACTTTCCAAAGCAGTTGCAATTGAGCAAAAAAGTTATTAAATCCATTTTTTGCACACATTTACTAACCCTGGCAAGCTCCTTAAACTCAAATGAGGAGTAACACTCTTAAAAGCAAATAATTCACACCGATACACTAAAGCATCGTTTGAGGCAAGGCTCAATATAAAAAATGAATGTCTGTGCGTCAATTTCACAAATAAAATCTGTCCTTGCCGTGAAATTTGTGACCAAGTCACCCATTTCAGAGGGAACCCATTCCTGAAAAATTTGCCAGGCATATTAAGCCCCTAAAGGTCCTATATCATGGAAAAGTGAGTACTCTTGCCTCAAAAGTGAAGTTTGAAGGGCAGAACTCGAGTGCTCACAAAATATCCAGGTAGAGCAGAGTACATGAGAACTGAGATGAACCTCTCCAGCGTCGGGAGAAAGAGATGGGGCACCTTTTTTACTACATTGTCTTGCATCATAAGTACTGCGTTGGCCAACTCTCCACGCTCCACCGAGACTAAGCGGACTATAGTTAAAGCCAAGTCAATACCAGTGGGTGGGACAGATGAAAAGTCACCCAACCATGAATACGCTCTCACACAAATCATAGACAAGTTTAGCTTTGTTGAATCACCTTATTATGGTGCTGCTTGTATGAGGCGTTAGTTCAGGAGATAATTAAGACCGAGTGCAGATATTTTATTAGTTCCAAGGGCAAGCAGTTTTGATGCACCACAGCACATCCGGGAGATTGGCGCTTGCCAGCCGTGGTGGTGCTGACAGCTGACGGGCGGAATGGGCAGCGCTGCCCATTCCGCCCGTGCTGCGGGGAGGCCAGAACGCTCAGTTTGCGGACAATGTGAGCTAGCAATGATGCAGGGTCATCATGACGTACGCTGCAGAGCAGGATGTCAGTCTGGTGGGTAAACACATCGGGTCCATCCAGTTTCTGCCGTGCTCCGGAAACGTGGTCAGATGATTGTTTCCCGAGATAAGCCTAGCAGCAGAGTTCATCATGTGTTGCAAAATGCTCACGTTTTAGGCAAATCACTGTCGTGTACATTGAGATAACATCTAATGTGCGAGAACACCAAGGTCAAAAATGTTAGGAAAGATGCTGGATGGAAGGTAACTCCACATTTGAAACAAACTGACAATACCGGTGCACCGGCAAGTCACTGCGTGAACCTGATAGCATCATGTCACATCCTGGCACCGCCTGGGCTCTTCGCCATGTAGATGTAACGGGTTACATTTTTTAACTAGTTCTCGGTTGTTCTGGAGAGGTAAAAAACAACCTTAAAACCAAACATCCTACCAAAAAATCCTTGTGGGCCTACTTCGACACCGTCGACAGAAGAAAAATCTCATCCAGAGCACGTGGTGTGATGTGAGCCCGACTGCCAGGGATGGTCACGTGCCGACCAGCCATGTGGCTGAGGCGCGTGACAACCCCGTGACCAGGCCACATGACCGGAAGAGAAAGAGAGGAGGGGGTACCGTCGAGAGAAGCAAGGCAGTCGCGCTGGAAGTGGCGGAAAGGCAGGAAGTGAGCCAAATCAGGAAGAGGATGAAATTCGGAACACAAGGAGCAGGCGGAAAAGAAGAGACAGTCGGGTGAAGAGGGCTAGGAATGCCGGAAGCAGTCGAAGATAAAGAAAGCAGCGGCAGAAGAAATCAAGAGGCAGAAAACGAACAAAGGATGAAGCGGATGGAGAATTCAGATGGGAAGAGAGAGAAATTAAGATGGGAGTGAAGATTTGGAACTAAAGAACTTGGGATCCAGGAAAAGACAGGAGGAACGGAGGAAACAAAAGTTCGAGATGGAAGTGAGTGGGAAGCCAATCGGGAAGGCCTGCAATGCAGAACAAAGCTAAATCGGAAAGAAACCCTGGTTTTCCAGTTATGTAAGTACCCTTCGAGAAATCCCCTCCGGATTAATCCCTTCCCCAACCGAAAAATGCACCCCTTTTAAAAAAAACGATATCTTCCCAGGGCAACGGACTAAGAAAAATGTAACCCGAAAACGCGTGAAACCAAAAAACATGGTAGGTAAAAGTAATCGCTCTGGCCGTTTTTGACTCCCCTCAAATAGTTTCCAGTATGGCGCCGACGCTTTTTTCTTAGGTATTCCTTTGGTATTGTTTTGCGTGTGTATGTGAGTGCGTATCGCTAGCATGTGTGTATGTGTGCATGTGCGTGTGTCGCGTATAAAGGAGCAGATAGAGGGGTAACAGGGGGGGAGAAATTAATTGTGTTTCCCGGTAATTTGCTTTGGGGGGCAAGCTAGCTTCAATCTGCCTGTCACGAAACTTTAAGTCGTAACGCCCCGTTTTGATGGAAAATATAATTGCATATGGACCCTGTGACTGTGACTCTGGGACTCCGAGACCATGCACGCACCAGAATGATAGCAGGACGTGGCGGGAATCATCCAACCTCAGAGCAGCCAGGTTTCAGAGGAATCGTATCCCCTGGCACTTCACCTTTTCTTATCTGATGCAGCTTTCAACCAGAGGCGTCAGTCAACATACACACGTTTTTTCTACCTTTTGTTGGGTTCACCCTAATTTCGTGTAAATATGAATCGTTCGTATACTGCGGCTATTAAGATAATGAATTACCAAATAGACTACACCAGCAAACGAGTATAGACCCGGATAGAAATGAACATGTAAAATGAGGATCGACGTTCTGTTAGCCGTACCCTTGTGTACAGCGTGTCTGTGGGCAACGGCGGATGGGTCATTTTCGGAAGGGACGCAAACGCGTTTTTTCCAATGTTTAATCACCCGACTCCGAATCAGCCCGAGGCGCGGGCTGGGCTCTAGGGTGTCCCTGCTCAGCAGAGGCGGTTGATGTGGTTCTGAAGGTGGGTGGGTTATGCCCGCCTAGTGCCTCAAATAGAGTAGTTGAAAAGATACCGGGGTAAGGCCGGAGGTGCACCCGAGGAGAACCTCATTAGTTTGAGAGATCGCCCAGATCCCATAAGGCGAGAGTCGCAGGGAGGGCAGAGGCACTGATTCCTAAGAAACCGATCTAACCGTCTCCGCTCAGCATATTGACGACCTAAAACCCAGCCAATGACCTCATCGCGCATGATACATTGCGCTTATTGGAGGGGATGGGGCAAAATTGGCTGATTAGTGGCGGGCGCTCGAATCCCCTATTATCTTTTCCAAATTCTCTGGCCTAAGACAGCGAGGGGGGTAATTGTAATTCTATGTGTTATGTTTTGGACTTAGTCGGTATGCAGAGTTTTTCTAATCAGTTGAGCAACATTGGAGGGAGGGGTAGTCTAAACGGGAGGGTCTCGCGCTTTTTCAAGTAGATTTCAAGGGGGACATGTGACTTTTTTATGTGACGAAATTTTGACTGTTCTGTTTATGACTCAAGTGACGAGGGTAGTTTTAAGAACCAATGGTTTTTTCGCGAGAAAAACTGCTCAAATGCTTAGATCACACTATAGCCGGCCGAAAATTTAAAAGAGAAATACTGACATTGCAGAGGGGGACGAGAGCGAAAAATTTAGTCACCCACGCGAGGGCCAGACCCACCACCTATATGATGACCCAGAATTGATCCGCCTCATAGAGAGCAAGCTGTATTTAACATCGCCGGGACAGCCTCTGCTCTCAATATAAATATTTGTTTGTTGTGTGGGCTCCTTTTAAAAAGAAAGGGCCCATTACATAGACCATCGCCTGGGGGTCCCATCGGACCTCACCTCTACGATCTCATAAACTGGAAGTGATACAGAAAGAATGAAACGGCGCTAGAAGTGTTAACCATATCCGTTGAACCGTGAGGTAACAGTGGGCCAAGATGGGTCAGATTGACCTTCGCCCAGGTGGGGTCTTTTTAGACCCCACCTAGGGTTTTTCCGAATGAACAAAAAAATGGCGGTGCGCAGCGCTGCCAAATTTAGTCTAGCTCTTTCTTCATCATTTCTACATCTTAGCTGAAAATTTTAGCTCAAGGGCATGTCAGGTCAGGTCACAAGGCCAGGTGAAGTAACCTCACCCCAAAAAAATGTTTAGGACTGCATAACTAAAAGGAGGGTTAATCGATCAAGTTGAAACTCATACCACATGTTGGGCCCACCAGGAGCTACAACATATGTTCCAGGATTTTTGATATTGGTGACATAAGGTCACGTGCAGAGCATGATCTCCCCAACGTAAATACATGGGGAAAATCACGAAATGAGCTTTCTCAGTAAGTATGGATGGAATCAATTTAAAACATCGGTTACGACTTGCTCTTAACCCATTTCTGAACTTGATACTAAAAATTTTGACTTGTGACCTTCTAAAGGTCACCTTATGTCAAGTAAGCATTTTTTGTAGTTTTACCTTATAAATTTTGAATAAGCAAAGATAGAGCTTGTATGTTGTCACCAAAGTGTTTCTATGGTCACTGCAAGTCAAATGATATACATCATGACTATACCAGGTCACGTTGGGTCAGACCGTTGACCTGATTCAGGCCAAATTTTAACTTTGACCTGGCATAGCAATATCATATATCATTCGATTCGTATTGACGAGAGGATTGCAATGTTGCATCAAATATGGCTGCATCTTGCTCTGTGTGGAAGTTATTAGCGAACAAGGAAACACCCTTATGCATGGGTGGCTATGGACATTCCCAAGAACATTCCCGATATTCAGTGACCTACAGCTCCCTAGGCTATGACCTGACTCGAAAATCAGTGCCACTGTAATGAAAGAACAACTCAAGAGCTTTCGAATGGTGCTCAAAAAATGTTTCTAGCTATCATAGCTTCTGAGATATATGAGGTTTTCTTAGTACACCTCATATTCGCGATTTTGATCTATTTTGACCTCTGGTGACCTTGATATTGACCTGACGAGAAAAATGACTGAAGTATTTTCAATATAATTTTTGAAGAACTTTTGATTGCCGTTTTGCGTTGTTTTTCTAGCTCTCTTAGTTTTTGAGATCGTGTGGGTCTTTTTCAGCCCCCACCAGGGTGAAGGTGGCTCATACCCGCCACCGGGGCAAGGGTTAAGACTCATTTAGAAAATTTACTATAATTCGGGAAGCATTAAACTTAGAACAAAACAAAAGAAAACAATATGTTCGCCTTGAACCAAGTATTCAAATTTACGATTTGGCATGGTTTGATCTAGGGTCACGGTCAAATAATGGCCTTTCAATGTTGTGTTGTATATTATTTGAATTCTTGGGTCATTTTCATGACTATGATACCAAATGTAAGACTGTTTCGCTCAAAAGTTATAGACTCAAACATTTCTAAAAAAACTTGAGCTTAGATGACCTCTGGTGACTTTGGTATTGACCTGGCCTCAAAATGAATGAAGCAATGCATATTTTTCAAAAGCTTTCGAATGATGTTTAGAAAATTGATCAAGCTTTTCTAGAAGCTGAGTTACACTCTGGTTTTGGCAGACTCATTTTAGAAGAGCAGGGCCGCCTTACATGGCTTTAGAAATGACGTCATAACTCGTTGACCCACCCTGACCTGATTCCAAATTTTTGTCATAAGTTTTCGACTCTATCAACCTACAGGCCTGCAACGCGATGTGCGTCTCATCTAAATCAGCACAGAATCATTTGCAAAAAAACGAGATGGTCCAATCAGACCCCCAGGCGGTGCAAGGATATGGTAACAGAAGGTTACGCCAAGGATCCTGGCTTCAGAGCAGGGCGGATCGTTGCTTCGCTTCCCTACCCAGTAAGTACCGAAGCTGGTACTTTGTGCAATGAGAATAAGCTTGACCGTATATCTGACGAGAGCGAGAACGGAGCCGGCGCTACAAATACGTCAAATCCTAGTCCGTAGTAAACTCGTCTATTATAGGGGCGTTCTACATTTGAGGCTTCTACACTTCAACTCTTCTCCACTTCAAGCTTCTCGATGGGCGTTCTCCACAGGAAAGCTAACAATTCATGCACAGAAAATGTATTTCTATGGTTTGAAATGCAAACTACTTGGTCGAGAACAAAGCTGGTTGGGTGCTTTGGCTTAGAAGCCAAGTAACCAAGTTAGAGAACGAGTTTAGGATAGGTGCAAAGTTACACCAAGCTACCTATGCACCCAAGCACAAATGAAAACACACTCGAGAGCTTTGAGACCTGGACTGGGGTGACACAGTACAAACTTCGATCTGAACTTTTTGGAAGTCGACCTGGCGTAAGCCCTCGCTAAAATTGAATTGATTTCCTATGCGGTTGCAACACTAGCCAGCATATTTCCCGTGCCAAAGTGAAACGAATACGCGTTGATCACCTCTTCATCCTTACTACAACGGGTAAATGCAGAGGACTGATGGAGAGTCTTGATATTTTGCTTGATGATCCGATATTTATTCGCTGGATCGACTAAAGAGCACGATGATGTGTGTTGGATATCCAAAGGAAGAATTAACAACACAGAAATGAGAGCTGTACAATATATTTAGAACACCATTAAAAACAAAATATCGGACAACCAGACAACCCATCAACACTTGTAGCTTACACAACTAGTTCCAATAAAGTACAAACCGATCAGGGCTCAGCACAAAATACTAATTTGTATGCATAGCGTGGCTGGTGCGGCACTCGAGCAGTACACGTTTTGATTAAACGCAGCATCCAATACCGCAGAGTGAGTGATTGGCTATGGGTCGGCGAGGCCGCTGAAAGCAGAACTCACGCATCCCCTGCGGCGCTTATTTGGTATTAAACCCAGAGCTGGCTGCCGTCAGCTCGCAGGAGACTGGGCTGAGCGCAAAAATAAGCTTAAAGTTTCAGAAGGGCGTGTGGTCAGCAAATGTTGAACTATCCACTCAGTGTAATGGAAGACTGAATCCAATTCTCCTGGAATGGATTCGATTGACAAGTACGAGGCATTGCTGGCTCCTGCACGCTATTTTGAATGCTAAGGACAGGCAATGACTGCTTCAAATCATAGCTGGCAACAACACGGGTTGGACCGCTGTTATGCACGAGTGGGAAATACACTACTTACTTGTTGTAGAGCACAATGTCCGGGAGCCAGATATGTTCTGCCGGGACGTACAGCTCGGTCACGCCGCCATATTCTTGTGGATCCCACATGAACTTATAATCCTGCCACTCCTGGAATTAGCAGACATCCAATCAAACTTATACGGGGCAAAGTCATCGAAATCGCTCTAGACCAACGCTCCAGACCAACGCTCCCGACAAACGCTCATGATAGACACCGTTACGTGGAAGTGGAAATTTAAATTGTTAAGGCTGGCCGCTTTTCTGCGTATTTTAATTTATTTTTCTTTCTCTTAACGGGGCTTCACACATAATTTACCAAATGATGGCTTTGTATCAAAACGCGTAATGAGGGAGGCAGGTACCCGCTCTTTCTCCCCCGGGTTTTTCGCAGATGGGCTGAAAATGGCGGAACGCAGTGCCGTCGTTCTTGGAAAAACTTTTTCTGCTTATTTGCAGTTTGTGTAAATCTGTCTTGTTTGCACCTGTACTGGTGACCGCACTCTCAGGCCAGGTCACCAGTACATGTTAAGTTACCTCCCCTCCAAAAACGTTTAATATAGCATAAGTAAGAACAGGGTCGTTGTATCGACTTGGTATTCATATCCACCTGTCAGATTAATGAGCTCACCGGATGCTACAAGTATTTGTCCTGTAGTTCAAATGCTATGCGTTTTGACTCAATTTGACATTGACCTGACCTTTGGTCAGGTCAAATTGTAGATTTGACAAATGAAAGTCATATTATGGATCATTCGACAGAAATGGCTTGCTAAAAGGATTCTTAAGAGAGAGATATATATATACATACACACACACACACACATATATATATATATATATATATATATATATATATAGTTTTGTTACAGCTGTTCTTCGTCACAGACTATGAATGAAAAACCTTCAATTCAATAACATTCCATGCTATCCCTATGGTGACATGTTTGGCCCCCTTGTGACATTCGATTCAACCTGTCAAAAACTTATAGAACACTTTCGTAGCTTACGTTAGGGTATCCAACACTGTTTACCTCTTTCGTAAGCTATCGTGTTTTTTTAGATCTTACGGACCAGGTACGTGCCCCCCCCCGGTCAAGGCAAAGGTAGTTTTGACCCCCGTCAGTGCACGCGTTAAAACAAAGGATTTCTAGCAAGTTTCTGGGAATTCAAGGTGGCTGCCCATGGTGAAAGCAATTCGTATCGTCAGTAAATTTGAGTACGGACTCATTCAGTAAACTTGAAAATGCAGATTAAATTATTGAAATGAGCACGCCGCAGTGGCGGATACAAGGGGGCCTAGGAGGGCCAAGCCCCCTGAAATGTCAGAGTGCCTGTAGCTAATACATAGTCGCAGGCTCTTCCGAGGCAATGGCAGGGGAGGCTCGGCCCCTTGCCCCACCAAAATGAAGTTCTGGATCCGACAATGGTACGTACAAACCTCGACTTTTTGTGTCACCATGCTACAAATAAGTGAGTATCCGTATGAGAGTTTCATTTGAACGGGGTATCTAAGAACTTGTCTCTGTCCTAACAACAGAACATCATTAAAATAAAGAGCAAGCAGGTGCGCTATTTCCAGCAGAGCCAGAAAATACCTATTTTGGTGGTGCTTGGTCACAGTGTGGCCTTTAAGACCAGGTGACTGGCCTCATATTGAGCATAGCCCTATGCTTTTGGGTTATGCCACTAAATGGCACAGAGCCTATGGCAATGGCATCGTAAAACCGCTTCAGGAATGTTTCAAATATGATTTTAAATCTATTGGGGTCACGTGCACTGCTGTGCATGCAGCAGACCTTAATATATACTCCAAGTACAAAAGCCCAGGGCATTTTCTAATGGCATGACCTGATGATTAACTTCCAAAATAATGCAAAGCTTATTTATTCGCTGATCCCAATAATAGCCCTTTACGAGTTCTTAAGAGCCACAAGAGCCCTTTACAAGACAAACACGTTTTGATATAAAAGGCAAAGCGACAGCAGTAAAACGAAACAGTCTATCTTCATGTCACAAGTTTATGCAATATTAGATTTGCAATGTTGGACGACCTGAAATCTAAATGCGTATTACCAGTCAGTATCACGGGTGGCGGGGGTATTGATAGCAGCTTTGATGAATTACGAGATTGAAAGTAAACATGTAAGGGAGAGCAGAATTTAGCTTTACAATTAATTTTCATATTATAAAAGGAGGAAAAACAAAACAACAATGATATTCGTAAAACAATATTTGTATGTTTTATCCTAGATAGCAGCGTCCTATTTTTTATAAGAGCCACGTGCAAAGAATGCAGTACTCACATGTTCCACTCAACAACGTGTACAGTACAGTTCATTTACAGAACAGTTTCATTACAGTACATGTTCTGCCCATAGAGTCAAGCGCTAAGACTGTAGTACTTACATGTTCCACCCAAACGTTTGTAGTAAGTATTTGATCCTTTAGGTTCTGAAAAGAAAAGAAAATTTTGTTAGAAAAAGTGAACACCTATTTCTCCGGCTTAGACCACTGTCTGCCACCCTTGCACGTGTATATATTCGAGCCAAAATAAACTACATAACTTGGAATACTCAGTTAGAGGAGTTATTTGAATGCAGCAACAAAGCAAAATGCTTCACACGGAATATTGGTTCTAAGCAGATGTTCAAATGCGCCAAAGGGTTATAAACAGTTTTCGTGCATATTTAGGTGGTTTATTCAATATTCACTCCCACCAGACTTATGTCCACCAATAATTAAAGTCGGCTATTATAATCGCAATAAGCAAAAACTTCAGCACATACACAATCATGTTAGAAAAAACGAGAATGGCTACAAATTACTAGAATAAGCGTTACACGAAAAAAATTGAGCGAGACTTTGAATCTATTCCATCTCCAGCTTAGCCTTACTGATGCAGTCACATTCGCAGGTCCTTTTATACTTAACCTGCGCTGGTACCCACCTCTCTAAGGACTTTCACAGATAACCAAAAAGGGCGCCGATGAGGGCCGCTGTGCTGGGTATACCTGTTATTTAGTCTTTTTGCAACTCACGAAAAATTGACCCATGTCAACTCAGGTCAGGTCACCATCAGGGTCATTAAAAGTGTTTAGAGGTGCACAGTGGCGGATTTGAAAATAATTTCTGGGGTTTAACAACGCATCAACTGCTAAGATAATATGGCGTCGCTAACTCTCACCATTTTGGGAGGGAATTGGGGAATCAGGCCAACTGATTCAGAAGCTCGTCCGGGACTTAAATCCAGGACCTGTGACTCAGGAGACTTTGCTTCTACCCACTGGGCATCTCACTCCCCCTCAGTGGCGACTTAGGCCGATTGCTGGGGTGGGGAGGGTAAAACAGGGCCAGAAATTTTCAAAACATATTTTTATCTGCGGGCTTAGATGGGCAAATACATTTTTGCACCCTGGATCCACGCATGGAAGTGAAACGGTGTGAGCTTAATATATCGATCGAGTCTAACATAAGGTTATAAGGACACCGAATACGTCTGGCAACGGAATATTCAGTATCAATGCCCTGGGGTAAGGACAGGGACGCTACTTTTCACTTGTAGATCATCCGAATGTTATAGTACCCCGTAATGAATCTCCCAAGTTTTCTTTTAATTTTCAAGGTGCATACTATGCACTCATCCTGTAGGATCCCCCATCTGACGGGGAAGCTTTGGGATGCTCCAACCACTCCCGAATAACTAGAGAAGAGAACACTTGGGGCACACCGCACTATCCCCCATCCTTTGGGGGAACGATTGGTATATCCCATCTATCTCCCCGTAAGTTTTCCAAGCCAAATGCTGGCTGGGCTGACTGTGTAAGTCTGTGCCTCGAGTGGTCTTTGGACTATCCGTTAAAGAAATAGTAGCATTGTTTTGATATAATGTGTTAATGCTCAACTGGTATATCATTGGTTCTTCATTACATGTAAAGATAGGATATATTTAAGTGTGTTCTAATTCAAGCATATTGTTGAAACGCAGGAAGTGTTATCGCTAGCTTAAAAACTACCATGAAATCGACAGCGAAAATTTGCAACTAGGATGTATCCGCGACCAGCCAATCAAGTCCGTCAATATGGCTTGCGGAGCGGGACCGAATACCGCTCCTGTGATGTGGTGCGTCCGGCAGGGGTATGAGCTGCATTCACTTGTGACGTGACTGAGTTGGATTAACACATTTCTGCCCAGTCATCTGTGGTACATCCTTGACCTCTGCCGAAACGCACAGATGGCACTGGTCTGCGCGCTTCTCCTCTGCCGATGGTGTTTTTGTTGGTGGGGAGGGGATGAAGCTCGAGCGTATGAAGTGTATTCTGGCGCGTGTGTCACACGATTAAAAATAAAGAAAGGGAAGCTAGAAATCGGTTTCTGTCAGCAGTAGCGGCGCTTGCACATTGTGAAAACCTAGGCACGATTGGCTTAGAGGTAGGGACGTCACTCAGGTTATCTGATAGGGGACAGGGGCGGATCCAGCAGGTCGGCCGGAGAGGGGACAAACTCAAGTCGGTGAGCAAAACAAAAAAACAAAAACAAAAACAAAAACAAACGTTGCACGATTGCAGCGTAGGGCACCACGATTCAACTGGTGCAGGAGTAATTTCCGCCTTCGAGGATGCACTCCTCAGAGGAACAAAGGCGCTTAAAATGTTTTTAACAACAAAAAAAGTCATCCGCAGCTTATGAATTTTGTTTCCTGAGGGGGAAATATTTATTCCCCCTTCTTTTTCACTTTGGGGCCGGATTGGCCTTTCTCCACCTGGATCCGACCCTGTCAGGGGACAGACTCCAAACTCCCTTAGAAGATGGAAGGGGAGATGGTGGGCGAAGCCACAAATTAATGGCTGTCTGGGAGAGGGAGGTTGCCAGTGCCCGTGCCACAAATGCCGGATTAAAGAGCCGCTTAGGCATACCTAATTTGCTGGCTTAACGAGTCGGTGCTTGCATCAGAATGAATGAGGTATCAAAAGTTCAATAAAAAAGCACACATTGATTTGCCACGGATTTGGGCAGATTCAACTGAATCGCGAGACGCCTCACCTCGCATTTGTTGACGGTAGGCGCTGCGAACGTGGATTTTCAGTGATGCAAATCATCGGTTCTTTGACCCAGTAATCCGAAAAAGGAAAATTCTCTGTAGCTTAAGCATTGAGTCAAACTAGATTTATTCCATATAAAATACCTACCTACTCCGACATTTGAAAGTAGCCAGGCAGTACCAAATGTGCCTCTATGGAAGAACCACCACTGTGTGTCCGATTACTTTGCAGGCAGTAGCGATACTGTTTATATGATTTGAGGCTATTGTATTTGGCTTAGAACTGCAGTTTCAACAATTTTTGTTATGACCTAGGCAAAAGTTTCCAGGAACACTCTTTGGCCTCTGGTGATCCCAAGTGACCTGACCAAAAAACTTTAAAAAACTTTTTTTGGTAGAGATAGATGAGGAATATCTAGCGCCGCCTTTTACTTTCCGCTACCTAGCGGGGTCTCTCAAACCTTAGGGGGTTGGGGGAACTAGCCCCTACCGTAATGGCGAAGATGACCAGACCTCCATACCGGTGCGTGTTAAAGCATATCCAAGGAAAAATTTGCTACCCAGAGGTCATGCTTAGGTGAAACTGCTGCGTTGATACCGGTTTTTCCCACCAGTCACTACCACTAAAATATTATTCTACTTTGATGAGCGTCTGAGACAAAAAATATCTCAGACTAGATACAACAAGTTGCAGATAATTTCCCAGGGGCCTATCCAAACGTGCTGTCTGAGTTCCAGCCTGACTCCGTAGGAATCCCTGCGTTGTATTCTTCATGCAGTTCTCCCTCGTCAGAACATCTTGGTATTTTACTGGGCGTTGAGGCGAGCTTGATAAGGTCAGTGGTACCTACCCTCTTATATCCGCTTCGTAAGTTGAACTACTCTAATTACGGATACATCAACAAAATAATGTTTGGTTTAGTGATAGGAGGGTAGGAAGCGCGCCGTCTCACAGTCCAGACAGATGTGTAGATGTCTATCTTTCGTGGGTGCCTAAGCAAACCGAGTTGCCCGGGCACATTTTGTTAGATTTAATTTCTAACATTTCTTTAATTTTCATTCTTTTTTATTTTAAGCACGTTGAATTAGTTGAATTCAGTTTGATGGGCCTGCGGACGGGTTAAAACGACGATTAAATTATGCTATACCTTTTAGTACGGTGGCTATCGACTTCTTCGAGTTTGGATACCCCTATTGATTTAAGAAGATCCACGCCTTGGAGTCCAGGGATGGTGGAGGACCTGAGAACTATACAGGATTAGATCTAGTGGAAAATTTTGTAAGGAAAAACTAGAATTCGTCTTAAAATAAAACAATCAAGTTGGAAGTTTTGAACGTCAAAGACAAAAATGCACAACGTGCACCATATTTGCTAACTGTCCTTGCATATCTATAGTGCTAGGCCGTACGTGAATCAGAAAAAATAATTTCCTACCATCCATCTACCCGTCATTTCTATGTATTTTGACTCGCTTCAACTGCATACTCAGCTTTATCAATCATTGTCCAGCAGTCCAGAATACTGATTTTTCCGGCAATATATTATTGCAAAACTACTAATATTGTACAATTATTACGCTAGCCCTCGTAAGTCCTTTAAAATACCACATGAATCGGTCAGCAAGATAAGTATGATATTGGTTCAGGCCCCGGCCAGGCAACTCGATGGACATATCACCAGATTTGGTTCCAATTCTGCAGACACGCTAAAGTTTTACATTTCCGCTGAAGAGCAAAAGACGGATCATGACGACCACCACGTCAATGTTCTCAGTATATCTGTTACGGCCCGTATGGAAAATCGGCCTGTTTGCATACGGGCCGGCCCATTTGTAAACGGGCCAAATAGCCGGTCCGTAGGCAAACGGGCCAGCAAATTGGCCCGTTTGCAAATGGGCCGATCCGTATGCAAACGGGCCAGCGATGTGGCTCGTTTGCAAAAAGTCTGGCCCGTTTGGGTTTTCTAGTATCCTGGCCCGTTTGCAAACCAGCCGGCCCGTTTACAAATCAGCCGGCTCGTTTAAAACGGATTTGAGTAAAATGCATTCGCACGCAGTAGCGTTCTTGGCACAGGTCTACTGATCAAATTTCATGAAAAGTAGCTCCAAATCGCATCATGCCTAATTTTTCCACTTCTGGACCGAAGCGCATTGGATAAATCCCGCCCACTCCACCTCCTGAGCATAATATGTGACCCGACCTGCCACCGGAAGACCAAGCGTTGTACGCCCTCTTTTATCTGTGAAGTGCAGGGGTGATTGGACCGCCTCGTCGCCTTGACACTTGCTGAATCTCTGGTAAATGTTATGCATGGTTGCGTACCTACGTTTAAGAATATTGCGTTATCCCTGGATTGAACCCTAAATACAGCATCAAAAATTTACTATCTTCGATTTCAGGTTATGCTCTATTTCTGGTTTGGGGACAGGTCCATATTAAAATATTCATTTTTGAGTCATGGATTTAGGAATTTGATAAATATCCAGTGCCACCCCATCTGCATTTACAATCATACCTGGCCGGGATAATTCGATTAGAGGCAATGCCACCGCCTCTCATCATAGAAGGTTTAGCTAAGGCTGTCATCTTTTCTAGGTAAAGGATATTAAGTAGCTGAAACAAAGTTCCAAATTAATTTTCCATTTTATGCCGCATTCTACCATCCTCTACTTTACTGAATCCAAATTGGCTGCTTCGGGGCCTTTCTAGCCAAATTATCCCAGGTAACATTACCTCCACCTTTTGCTGAGTGCCGGAACAGCTTAGCTTCAAAACTGGATGAGCATTTGAATCCAGGTCATTATCGAATTAGTTGTATTCCATACATATTTATTGGATTTTGGATTCGGATGATAGTCACTGGCCTAGTCTCTATGGCCAAAATGTGATCCGGATCGCATGCAGATGGAGTACAAGTGTTTTTTCACATCACTATCGCAGAGTCTGTGCTAAAGTGTTGGGAAAATAGCGCTTCATGAACTCGACGACTCCAAGATGTATCCGGATCTGCAGTTTGATCGGATCGCATTTGGACCATGTAAACTAAGTTGTATGGAAACTGATTGGGTCTAGTCTATTACAGAAAGTCCGTATATTTTTAGTTTAATGCATCTAATTTTTTTCATTTTTATGAATCTTTTTATTTCCAATGAATTTGTAAACTGGGCGATTAAATTAAGTTAATATTAATCTCTGAACATGGCAAGCATTGTGACTGCACTCCATTCCATTTACATGCGTGAAGAAATGCTTGCAATGCTTGAATAGATTGCTGCTTGTAGAGCTTTAGCATTTAAGGATGACTGGTACCTACGTATTCGGTTATCAAAGTAAATATGTATCCGGAAATAACTTAGTGCTCCTTGTTTGCCAAAAAGCAGTTTTAACGATGCTAAGAATCTGGCTCAGTCACAGGCAAAGACCACCTCTGGTGAACACCGGCATTATCTAGCCTCTGATCAGATTGGTTTTCGATTGTTGAATACTAAGGAAAATATTCCCTGAAAAGTGAATACGGTCATATTATTTCCAATGTGCGTGTTGTCCTAAACTTCGTCTTGTGCCCACTCTCTTGCTTCATTAAGTTACCAACAATGATTATCATCAGGAACTATGTCGCAAGAGGAGTTCTTTGTTAATTTTTGTTGCTGCGAAAGATGCGAAAGCAACGAACACGCAGTCGGTGCCGAAGGCCACTTATGATGAGATCGTCAAAGACTTAGCGGACATTAAGGCTCATGGAAAGCTGTACTTGGCGAGACACTAACCGCGCTTCAAAAAGTATGATTTAATTACAATTGCAGGAGTGCACAAGTTGATCAACAAAAACACATGACTAGAAATCATCTACAATGAGGAAGTCGTTGATGTTATTCATGAGCTGCACGTTTCACTGGGGCATCCTGGCCGTAGCAGGACGTTTAAAGGGAATGTGGCACCCTGGTCGAATCCTGGAATTTAGTACAATTAGGGGTACTTTTAGCCAAAGTTCATGAAAGCGTCCATGATTTCCCTGAAAACATGTACAATAAGCTCAATATTTTGATTTTTGAAATGCTCCTGTATGGAAAGTCATAAGTCTCTGCCTGTGGATGATGTCATGATCTGACAACTACTACCATATTCAATAGGCTTCAAGGGCTTCGATTGGCTGATACTCACCGTGACGTCAGCATATGTCGTCACACCAACAGCTGACAGTTATGGCCTGCTACATGGGGTACATGTGGAGTAAATTTCAGGTAGGTTTTTAGCTTTTCTCTACGGAAGCGTTGAATTTCAAGACAAACAATATATTGAGTACCGGGTTTTCCAGCATGCTTTACAACTTGGCTATCTCAGTTAAAATTACGTTATAAAGGTGCCTCTTTCCCTTTAACGCAGTAAAGAACAAATACGCCAACATTAGCCGTGCGACTGTCGGGCTGTACCTAGAAACCTGCAAAAACGAAGAAGACACGACTACAGAATACAATAGTGTCTCTCTCAACCATTACTGATGACATGGCCCGACACGCTCAAGTCGACCTCAGCCACTGGCACAGTGAGAGGAAGGATGGATACGCCTATATACTAAATTGTCTGGATCACCTCACCAAATTCGTAGTGTTGCGTCCACTCCGAACAAAGTCAGAAGAACAGGTGGCGTACAACCTAGTTGACATTTTCTGTATCTTTGGAGCCTCCCCAACATTCTGCAAGTAAGTTTTATTAGAGATGGTGTTGCAGTTTGCGGGGAACTGGTTCAAAATTTGTATTAAATGCACTGTTGCTTAAATCCACTGTTCTGTTGATCTCGTTGCCCTGATGTGGGCTGCAGTATGAGAAACTGTTTTCCAAAGCCGTGAACAAAGACAAAAACGCCTATGTTTTTATAAATTATCTTGAATTTGACCGAAAACATATTTAACAAGCATCTAGAATGACTAGTAACTTAATCAAAGTGCAAACTTACCTAGTATAAAAATTAAGATTTCACTAAAACAGGGATCGCTAATGCTCGCTTATGCCCAGGCTTATGCTTAGGTGGTTTCAGAAGGATATATATCTATCAGTAAATATTTAACGGTGTCATGACAGTTATTGATAGATACAGGGCAGTTTCATGACAAAAGCTATTACCCAAAAACTTTCAGATCATTGATGGCGTGTTTCTCTTATTCAAATTATTATTGGCATGGTTGACATGTCACTCACTTACACCTCGTGATTGACAATTTTTCTCCTAACCGACATACCACCAACTAAGTTGACTTGTCATTACCTGTTACCCACATCTTTAACAGCTTTGGTCCTTTTGCAAGAAGTCCGGCCTGTTTGCAAACGGGCCGGACGTTATGCAAACGGGCCGGTTTTCCATACGGGCCGTAACATATCCACCATCTCCCTGCCGACCACACCATCCTGCCCAATCTTGAAAAATTGGGTGGTGTCATGTATACCACACTATATACATTCGAATGACACTCATAAACTTAAAAAATATTTAGGGTTAATTTTGACATTCATCAGCCTTATTTCTATTACACGATCCTGCGCTCAAGCAGCTGTATTGTGCCATTTCTAAACCACTTTACCCAACTCTTCCCCACGCATTTTAAAATTTAGAGGGATTCACAGCGTCCAGCAAATGCTCCATTCCCGTGTGTCAAACCCCACCATTTTTTTGGAAACTCAGTCACTTGTGCGGCCTTTTGCTGATAGAGAGCCTCATTTCTCCGTGCGTCACACGTATGAAATGGGTTTATTATCCCCCCTCTTTTCAAAGACTCAGCCCTAAAGCGAATACAAGCTAAAACCTAGATTTTTTAGAGAAACAAGTGCAACCCGCCCCCAAAGTACGGCAAAAGCACAATTATCGACAATGAAGAGAAGACAATGAATTTTGTTTTACACTGTCGGAGTTTGTACGTCCACCAGTCAGCGGTGTTTTTCAGCGACGGAATACATGTTCAGCTCCACTACCCCCCCCCAGTGTTGGCCCAGTTCCCCCAAAATGCAGGTCCTGGATCCGCCCTTGGCCGCTACTGGCACCTGTTGGTCACCTCAATCGACTGCTTACATCTGGCCGAAATATACTCACCTAACGTCGCTTACAATACTCTCGACATCCGGATATGTCTGCAGTGCTAGTCGTCAGTGAGAGCCTGCAGCCTTAGCAAATTAGAAAACACGCTCAGGCCCAAACAGCCGTCCAGTTATAGGGTCTGTAAGTGTCAGCATTTGTCGTGAGAGCTGTTGCTGCGATCGACTGGCAGAAGGTGTTGAATCACGAGCGACACTTACCGCACCGCCTGAGTGCGCTGCCTGCCCGGCCCCATTCAGTACCGATACTGCCTTGATCTTGTTTGAATTTCCATTCCGACCCCATACTCAGTAACTTACAATCTATATTAGTGTTACCATAGGACCTATTCCAGTAGCGCACAGCGGGTGCGGACTCTCTCAAACATTGCAGATATGAAAATGTGCAGACGCAGATGCGGCAGTCACCGCTAAACGTGCCCCTTGATCTAGCTTTCATTAAAAACATTGCAGTCCGCAAAAATCGGGTTCGCATGACCAGATGGCTTTATTGCTGGTTTCACATTGAGATAATATGAATTACGAGGGTTTAATCTCAATTGCAGGAAGCCGCTTTCGATGTCCCAACCGGCCCATTAGAGAGAACCCTAAAGCCCCTGCTCCAGAACTGCCTGTAGTTGGGCTAGTGTGCCTGTTGGGAGTGGCCTCAATGCAAAAAATGAAACAAAATAAATTCACAGGCAGTGAAGATGAGGTACTATACAAAACTTAATGGGAGATGAGTACAGGCTTTCAATATGGTGACACTTTTGCAGGATACGTTGAAAACCCAAGGTGTGCTACCATTGAACTATTGTTAAAACCGAGCCCCGGACGGTTTCCACTTCCTGATCACATCTTAAAGGCCGGCAGTGAGGGACGCCGACTTTAATGGGATCGTAGAGTCCTGTACGGAGTGGTGAACGCTTGCATCACTCCTGCGGGACTGGTGAGGAGCCCAGCGCACCACGGCGCCTCTGGAGCCTGTTCCGCCTCCGCCGCCACCAGGCAGGCTGGCACGGCACGCTTGAGAACATCGTGGCCTCGGAACCAACAGGATCTCTGACAAGTCCACAGCGACGAATCCAACCAGCGCCCAGAACCATTTTTCCTTAAAAAAATACAGAGTATTTGAAAGATATAATGTCTTAGTTTTAAGTATTCTACCAATGAGTATCGCCACGGGAGGCACAGTTCGAAAGCCGCTTCCCCGCACTTCTGGGTGTCGAGCTATTTCCGAGAAATATTTTTGTCTTGAAATCAGTAGAAGTTCCACACTTACCATATAATATTATTTTATTACATCTTTGTGTGGCTGGAACTATATTTGATATGTTTGATACAGGATAACATTTGAACTCCGAGTGACTTAACATATGGGCAATGGAAAGAAGGCTTCCATCTCATGCTCCCCCTCTTTCACACTCGAAAGTCCATAGAAACGCACTTGGCTTTGGCATCACTCATGGATAACTACACATTATTAAAACTAAAACAAATTACTAAACAAATTACTAAAACTACTACATACACAAAACTAAAAATGCAGCCCAGAAGATGATATGCAGTGCACTTTGATAATGCAGATTTTCACCCTGGATATACAATTCTTTCTATGTCAATATAATTCAACGAAGTGTTACGCACTTATCTTAGTGGTGTCTTTTGTCTGATATTTTCGAGGTCAAACAAGTCAATAACCTGGAGTGCCCAATTTATAAAATGATTGGAGTTATCGACAGTCAGTCAACAGCCTGCTTTATCTTGTATACCCTCTTAGCCAGAGGTTGGTAACCACATGCAAGCTTGATCATATGGATGACCCTCGTCCGGCTCGTTCAATGCTGACATATCGAGTTCAGTCAAGATCAGTGACAAGAAATTGCCTCATTTCACGCGCAATAATGTATTTGGAAACATTCAAGTGTATCAAAGTCGTTTTGCTAATACTGCGGTAGGCTGAGTACTCGAGGTGGACAAAACTTCTCTGATTATATCATTGGCGGATCCAGGGGAATTTCTTGACGGGGCCAAACCAACGTGTGGAGGCGGTGCTAAATTAGGAAGAAACTCAAAAACATAGTATTTTGAAAGAAAACGACTAAAATTACGTTCTTCGGGGGCTTAAAGATACCATATTAGGCTTTCGAAGGGGCCACGGCCACTTTGGCTCCCTTCGATCCGCATAAGATTTATTGAGTTGCAAAGGTATTTGTTATGTTGACATATAACGATTTTGTTTATACCATTGACGTGCAGAGCACTGAAAATATTTCAAAATATGCTTTCGGAAGTTTCGCCACTAAAGGTGGGACCAAAGCGCGTCGTGACTGTGCTTTGCGTGATTTCAGTATGCAGGGGTATAATAACGTAAGCATGCGAGTGCAGGATGGAAGTACCCTGGTAGGTTGACGGTCAACTAAATTGTTGATTAATATATTTATTTCGAAATTGGCAGTGGTAACCACCATAAATCCGTCCATTTCGAATAGCAGCTGATGTCATAATACTCGGAACTCGTTGGATAATAGCATTTCTGCATGGTGAAGCCATGAGATTTTGTCTACTGGCATCTGAGAGGAGCCTAAATAGTCTGAGTGGGCTTACCTAAGCGTAGAAGAGACACACTGGACCAGAAACCACCAAATCTGGATTAAAAATTTGAAGGGTATATACAGTATTTTTAAACGGAGATCATCCGCCCTGCTCTGGGATTGTGCCGATGAACCCCAGCCCTCACAATGCCAGATGGCCCATCGACTACAACCAAGCTAATCTCATTTTGCTGTAAATATGTAACAGCTAGGGACCCTTGCCATCACTGTGGCCCATTGAAAAATATACGAGTGGCGATGCTAAGAATCGAATAACCTCGCTGACACATAAAACATGTAGTTTATTATGTTATTCATTTCAATGTGTGATTATTGTAATTCTTTCACATTCGAGCAACCCAAATCATTACAAAAACTTACACCCCTGTCAGTTTGGTAGCAATGTAATCTGTTCTCTTGCGTGTATGAACCTGAACCTGGATATTTTCTCCAGATTTTCTACTGCACAGGTCCTTAACCAGCTCTGAGCGGGCTAGTGGTGCCAATTTTTCACTTTAGGAAGCATATCTGGAACCTGCCCTTAGCTGAAACTCCCCTAGATTCGCTTGTGGCTTATGGACAGGCTCATCCCACCGCCAAGCTGGTTTTGTCACTCATATACCTCCATGAAATGATCAACCCCATTCTTTATTATCAACGTACGCTTATTATAGCACATATATTACGTACACTGAGAGACAAATTTATAGTTCTGAGAAAAAAAAACATTTCAAAATTATGTTGTGTGTCTGGATGCTGGTTCTACCAGCATTATCAACTGCTCAGTGTGATTTCCTACGAGATAATGTCTTACTCTGTTAAAAAGGCAAATATAATTTGGTTGTAACAAACACTAACTACAAACCGGTATTTACATGAAGCTCAAGCATAGCGTAAAGAGTGCTGCGAAAGATGAAATTCTAGCTTAAACCAAAGTTACTTGAAAGCTCCAATTAATCCAACCGACCATGTTTAGCTCAAAATATTATATTTTGATGTACGTCTACATCATGACCACACGTACAATGGTGGAATGTAGCCAAATACAGCCAAAGACAGGAGCCAGAAATACCCCACTATTATAAGTGTGATCAAGATGTAGAAGTGTATCAAATTGTAACGTGTTTAAGCTCTCGGGGGATGGGTGGCTTAGTGGATGGCACCCCTGTCTTTTAAGCCACTGGTTTCGGGTCTAAGTCCCGGTGGAGTCTCTGAATAAGCCGATCTGATCCCCCAAATCCTCCCAACAGGGTGAGAGTCGGGTACACCGTATGACCCTGGCAGTTTGTGCATCGTTAAACCCCAACGACTAACGTTTTTAGCTCAACAGAATTGGTGGAATTTATTGGAAATTTATTTTAAGAACATGCAAGAGGGTAAACCATATATTTCTCCAAAACCTAAATACATGACAACGTCGCTATACTCTCAACCTTTGCTTCAAGACTAGTTTAAGTTCTGCCGTGAATAACCAGGTGGGCAATATGACGAAAATGCGGAACCAGGGGGCAGATGAGATCACCTTTTCATCCCAAGATTCCTCGATGTGTACAAAATTGAATAAAAACAACTAACATTTTCCTCAACCACACGATCAAGCGACAGAAATACACTGACGAGCAAGGAGTCCTTGATTTTAGCGTTCGGTAAGTTTTGGTGATTGAAGTTCCATTTCTTCACTGCATTTTCTCCGATGGTGACAAGGACTATCGTGTTATTTTGATTCATGAGAGCTCTGCCTCTCTGAGTGTGTCAGTGGCACAAAACATTTTAGCGGGTTTCTAGCAGCACAAAACTTTCCTGTGAAGACGGTACCAAAGCTCATCGCTCAACAGAAGTATGCCATCTGAGCCTTCTATTTTCGAAGAACAATGCTACATTGACGAGCATGGTGCTAGACAATTCAGTCTGGATGAAGCAATTCAGCCGCGGCTAGTGGAAGTGCTAACTTTCCTGGTCCGCTGAAAAATATAGAGCTGAAAACGGCGAGCGAGTCAGAATTTGACAGCGTTTCTGCGGTTGCCAGCTTATTTAAGTCGAAGAACCTGCACGAAGCCGTCAGCCCTGGCCATACCGGCTGGACAGAAACGAGCATTTCAATTTCACCGGTGCAAAGACAAATCTAGGAACTCCGTAGGGAGTGGATCAAAGCCTCGGTGGGCCAATATACCATTTTGGAAAAGAGGGGAGAGGGGCGTTTCCATTTTCAGATGCCTATTTGTCGCGTCTTTTTGGGGCGCTTGGGAGCTTCAAAACTATTGTCAGGAAGGGACGGACATAATCTTTCTAGAGAGGCGCTGCTCTCTGGAGAGAGGCGGTTAAATCTTTAATCAGGAATCTGTGCGGGGTGTGCCACCAATGGAAAACGCCAAAAGAACAGAAAACCTGTACTCGGATGACCATATAAATTCTACTTTTAGGTGCCTGTACTGCGCAGCTTCAGCATTTTATAGGAGTTTAGCATTCAAATTCACCGCGCCAGTATCACCGGAGTGCATGGAAGTGGATACGTAGGCATCTATAAATATCAGCAGCTATAACGGTTTCCTTAATTTGAGCTGAGTGTGCAGTTCCTGCTCTGCAGCAGTGTGCCCGGCCCCAGGGAGAAGCTGTCGTCTGGTGTCACCAGAGACGCCGGCCGCTCACCGACGAACGCCACCTGACGCCAATCGGTAACGTGCCAGCTGTCCAAACTCTGACGGCACGTGACGTGGAACGCTGCCAATAGCCCGCCGGCGAGATCAAGCAGCCACGATGTACCGGTCTTCACATTATGGTCTCTTCCAGGAAAAGGCCCGTTAGATTGGACCCAGCAGCCGCGTGTCGCATCTGGAGATTGGCTGTTGGCGTGAGATGGGCCATCTCATCATTGAACAGCCTCGCAGGTGCTGTAAAAGCTGATCTTTTGGCTCAGAAAATTGGGAGTTAAACAGCATCTTCAAGTAAATTTCGGTAACAAATGCAATGGGTCTGGGTGGCGCAGTCGGTCAGTGTGCGTGCCCTGCTCGGACCGTTGTATTCTGTATGTGCAGAGTTGCAAAGTAGAGCCCACCTAGAGGCAGGATTTGGCGCCTTACCCTAGCTCAAGCCTAGCTTACTTTCTTTCCCCTCTGACGCCACATGACCTGAGTAAATGGTGCGTCGTTGCAACCCAAAATTATTAACAAGTAAAACAACGCAAAGAAAAAAAACCGTAGGCGTAGGCTCCTCTGGCGATACTCTACTATCAGAATATCGAGGAATACGGGCTGTCTCAGTACACAAACAGATAGGTACAAAAATACAGGGTGCTTCAAAAAAGATTTACATAGCTTTGATGTCTTGTGATATTTTCATTTTCAAGCATATAATATTCTCTTTTTGAGGGTGTGGTGGTTGTGTCTGGCCATCCTTGATGCAAGTTTGTAGCTTTACCATGGGATTGGTAGTGGAAGAAGAATGAAAGGGGTATATCTGTGGAATGAGTCAGAATCGTGCAATTAAATCGCGCTATCAAAGCGACAGAGCATCTTCTAGGGACCAGTCTCCCCTGAGAAGATCGCTAAGAGTTAGTTGAAGCTTATCACAAAGAGGTTAAGGTGACATGCTTCTATCCCTTTAATGCCAGACAAGGAATGCTTGCACTATATTCATTTTTGAAGGAGGATGGCAGGACTGTGATTATCAACGGCGGGCCCTACATGGGCATACTTCAGCAGTTTCATGCAGATTTTATTATCATACATTTTGTCCTAGTTGTCGCTAGTTCGGTTATGGGAGTTGGAGCCTCACTTAAGTTCTCAGCGGGCTTATCACGAAGACCCCAACCCACCCTCAGAACGAGCACCTCCTGCGATGAAGGGTCAATTTAGAAACCAAAGTTTAACGTCCCACAACGTACTAGGACAGCTCAGGTCACTCTCTCACCTTTCAGTTGTCAGCCGACCTACATATAAACATATAGCGCCGAAGCATCCCAGGGGAACCGATCCAAAGTCTGCACAACGTGCACATGCACTGCCGTCGTATGTTCCTGAGCAGCGGGCCGGAGCCCGGCGCTCTACTAACTGAGCCACCGGGGCGGCAATTTGGTTCAGAAAGTCCGCCAGGACCAGCTCGGAATGAGGTGGCTTTTGCAAGAAGGCGTTCCACTACACAAAGCAGGTGACACGCATCAGTTGTGACAGTGCAGAATTGCATTATTGCCCTGCCTTCAATAATTGCGTCATTGCCCTGGGTACCGAACAGGGCAATGGGGTTCCCATAGCCCAGACTTGAGCCCCTGGGATTCTGGTTATTGGCAGCTTGCAAGGCAACTGACCGACTGCAACCAACAACCACAACCGACGGCAGCCCACCTGCCAAACCAGATGAACTGAGGTAGGAGGTATCTGGTCATATTCAGTCATTGTAAGCTGAGGTGTCTAGGAAGGTGGGACAGAATTGTTCAGTCCGGATCAACGCCTGTCTAAACCGCGGAGGAGCGCACATGGAGAATGTGAATTACCGATATTTTGCGCAATTGTCCATTTTCAGACCTCCTGTTGTAGTGTGGTCAACAGTCGGTGTGCGACTATGAAAATAAGTTGTCAAAATGACCAGGATATTGGAATCACATACTTACCTCATACTCCTGTGTTTCCATGGTTTTCAACAATGAATTCACAAAACTGTGCAACAGTTTTGAAACACACTGCATATCAGATTAGTCCAGCTGGATTCGGCACTTTTCAAGGAAGGGTACCTGGGCAGCAACTGGGCCAGAGGAATGTCAGCATTGTTCAGTGCACCTATCAGGGGATGCCAAAACGCATCTCAGGGCTCCACAGTTCACATCCTGTGGAGCAGAGACCAAACAACCTTGGGCTTTACGACGCACTGCTGATGTCACATGGTGTCGCCAACTCTCACCCTGTTGAGAGGGCATTATGGGGATCGGAAAGTCTTTTGCAGAATACCCTCCCGGGGCTTTGAACCCGGGTCTGTGGCGTGGAAATCGAATGCCCTTCCCCCACGCCTGCGCATTCCCAGGACTGGAGGCCGCATTTCAAGGATCGTTGATTCCACATAGCCCTGAGTCGGAGATGTGGCTGGATCCCCGATTCCAGGTAGTTCCAAGTCTGAAACGCCGCTGGATCCCCGATGGCAGACAGCTGAGACTGGATCCCAAATTCCAGACAGCTTCTGCTATATGTGTGCAATGGGTTCGAAGAGTTCAACCCTCAAGTATATTCATGTCTGGGATATTTTCTGCACTGTCACTACTGTTTAGAAACAGCTGTGGATAGCTGTTTGCTTTGGATGCCTCACGGGCGATGTTCGTCACAGCTGTAAAGACTCGGATGGAATGGCCGCGAGCGTCAAAGTAAACATCAGCCGGTGTATCTCGGTACTGCGGTCCTCTGCTTCGACATGCCCGACATCCTGCGTGAGGAACGGTGGGGTGTTAGAAGCACAGATGTCTGCAGCCCAGACACAGAGGAAAATTTACACCTCCAAATGACTCGTTCCAAAATATCAACCTTTCACTGTAGTCTCCTGTAGATAACTGTGTCATCTACTAACTCTGAATGCGTGGGGAATACAGGATTTAGCGCACATCATACTAATTAAACGTATTGATGATTATAGTGTGTATCTGGCCGTTGCTAGATTCGATGGATTTCACAACAAATAGTTAGGGTGACCTATAATTACATTTATGGTAAAAAGAGCTTCAGATCCTGATTACGATTGCGTTTGCGATTTTCCATCCAACTACGCCCGACTAAATTTTCATGACTTAGTATACTTATCAGCATACTGCAAGAAATGATGGGTCGGACTACTAGTCGGACATCGCTACTAACTGATACAGCAATAGCGATCGTTGAAAAATATGATCACCCATAACTGATATTTCCTGGTCAAGTTTCCAGATGGTGGATTTTAGTTATTCTGCCTTTAATAAAAAAGAAGGCTGGGTTTTATACACTGGTGGAAAGCATGCTTTCTCCCTTTACAAGGTAAATAGATAAAATATAGCCGGACAGGAGTTCTGTCTTGTATCTTAACACGCGCATTGACGGGAGTCTAGCCACCTTCGCTTTGACGGGGGTGGCGGGTACACCCCCCAAGATCTCGAGAACCGCGCTAGGTAGCGAAAAACGGTAAACGGCGTTGGGTAGCCCATCTACTTTTCCATCGAAAACGTGTAAACCATTTTTTGTCAGGTCACATTTAAGTTCACTAGAGGTCAAAACATGCCGTCATATGGATAAAATGTAAATTAAGGTCTTTGGTCATTACATCTGAACAAGTAAATATAGAGCAAAATGGTTTAAATTATATGAATCCGCGCAGCAGGCCAAATCGAATGATATATAATATGACCTTGCTAGGTCAAATCAAGGATTTAAACTGACCTGAGGTCAGGTCAAGGTCAAATTAGGTAGAATGCATATCAATAGAAACGCAAAGACAAGGCAAATCTAATGCAATCAAAATAAACGCTCTATCACCATCCGTGACTAAGTTATTCAGTTAAAACCATTTTTCCCATGTATTTCCAATGGAGGTCATGGTTCGTACCTGACCTCAGGTCATCGATATAAAAAATTCCGCAACAAATTTTAGAGAACACGGTCGGCCCATTATGCGATATGAGTTTCGATCGGATAAGTTCACCCTGCTTTGACTCATGCTATCTTAAACTTTTTTTTGAGGTTAGGTCACTTGACCTGTACTGGTGACTTGACCTGAGATGACCTAACCTTAAAATTATGACAAAAGTTGTGAAAATGACGAGGGAAAAGGTATCCCTAGTACGGTGGCGCTAAGCGCCGCGCATTTTTATGCTCTCTCCGAAAAACCTGAGGAGAGGGGGGCGGTTACCCCCCCCCCGTCAATGCGCGTGTTAAGAATTTCAAAGGGATTGAACGATATATGAATGCTTGCACTTTAGATTAAATGAATTTAGGGACATGTCACTGTTTTTCCGCCCCTGTGCTTCAGTGAACTAAGCTAACTGCGTGACGTAGTTTCTGTATCAGTGCAGTGGAATAGACTAAGAAAATAACTCCCAGTAAATAGCTTCTAACAACACATTTTAAATCAATTTTCACATACTGAAAACAATGCGCTTGGCATTTCCAGTCGAAGGGCAGTGATATCTTCCCGGGAGGACACCACCGGTGTGTTTCGTTCCAACGCGCTGGACGTATTTGCCTGCCGTGTTTGTCTGGGCAGAGAGACTCATCTCGGTGTATTTACACAAAGGGAGACAATCGCCGCGGCGACGACACACGGCGGCGCTGGCCCGACTGATACGGCGACGTCGCAGACGACGCCATGCCGAGATGCACACCCAGGTCCTGCCGACAGTCGCGCACAATGAGCCGTGACTTTTCCGGTGGCATAACATCCATAGAGGAAGACATATGGAGCTACTGCACCGTTGTCTTCGATAGAGTGAATGGGGTACGGGGCCATTAGGCGGAGACAGAAGACTGTCTCGGTAAAGGCTGGACCTCATATGTCACTGTATTCGCCTCTGACAGGATTTTTCACAATGCGTCTTTGGACGACGCACCGAAGTAGGTTTTCATCTTATGAATTATTACACGATACTTTGGCACGTATCTAGCACTAAGCACCAGCATTTTTATGTAGCATGATAAATATGGTTATCAGGTGCTTTCAATTCACCGGAGTAATTTCTTACTGACCCTGTCAAAAGTGTTGAGTGATAGCCTCGGACTCTTTTGCAAAGTTTCAGCACAAAAGTAGTTTCAGCACGCCTAAATACCATTAAGGGTAAACGGAACAACAAAAAATAATAAGCATCAATGTGTTGTATTTAACCCGGCGACACCTGGTTTGTTTTCACACTTACTTTGGGGATATGGTCGGACCCCTGTGATCTCAGCACCCTCAGGCGATAAGGAACAATTGAAAAGGCGCTGGAAGCACCTTACCTTCTTCCACTTTAAAGCCGAGACTGAACCAAACTCGTTGACCCGTGACGTCGCAGAACGCCAAGATGAGTCAAATTTTGACCCATTAAAGTAGTCCTTCATAACTCGGAAACCATTAGACCTAGACCAAAAATCCAAAGGTATCAATGTGTTCGTCCTGACTTAAAGATTTGAGCCATATTTAACATAACTTTGAAAGGTCTCATTGTTACCTTGACCTTAGGGCAAGGTCAATAATGACATTCGAAGTTAATTTTGCATATCATCTGAATGATTATATCATGCTCGCGGCTTCTATACAAAATATATTGTCTTATCTTATCATTTCAAAAGTAATAGACACAGAAAATTTAAAAAATCATAACCATTGGTGACCTCTGGTGGCCTTATTATTGACCTGAGACCAATTTCATAAACGCTCTATCGAGTAAATACTACGTAGCTAGCTAGTATTTACTAAACACCAATTTCATAAAACGCTGCTCAGTAAATACGGGTCCTCAGTACTTACTACATTAGTTAATAATACGTAGCTCACCCGAACTCGCGCTCTGATTGGTTGGTGAATTTCATAAACGCCGCTGAGTAAATACTCCGTAGTATTTACTACGTAGGTAATCAACTATGGGTAGGGGCATGGTAAATTAAACTTAACTTCTGTATTATCATTTATTTGACAATTATTTTCTTCAATCGGGTTGGGAAAATTACTTCTGCTTAATTCATTTACCGTTCTCTTGGTCTGGTTATTGCTCTTTTACCCCATTTTCTGAATGGTGTTGCCGTAAAGTTTTGCGTAGGCGGGGATGGAGAAGTACGTACCTACCTACCTAGACATTTTACCATTTCTCACAGCAGCATCTTATTTACTTTCGGTTGATTATGGTCTATGCTATTCAACAACTTTTTGCTCGTTTTCATCAACTTTTGCCTCTCCCGCCTCGAAATTTTCCCATGGATTCGCCATTGAATATGAATCCTATTCCTGGATTTATTGCAGTAAGGGTGCCAAAGTCCACACAAACATTTTGGTAAATTGCCTGGACAGTCCAAAGTGGGAGGTGGAGTCTCTTTTTCCAATGTTAAAAATATGGAGCGTAGCCACGGATTTCTAGCCGGGAGGAGGCAATTTCTCCAATCCCGCTCCGGACTTACCCGCAGTGTTGAAACTGATTAGATAGGATAAATTCATCCCTTGAGAAAGCCAAGATAATATAGGTAACCACCACTTAAACGAAATCTCTTTCGCCTTGATCTAATCTCTACTTAGGAAGCTTCCTGCGCAATCGTGGCACTGGAATTTTCTGATTGAGACGGGGCGTGTTTACATATTTTGTTCTGCTGTTAGCTAGAAATCAAGATGATTTTAAATAGGTCATCGAATACTGGATCTGGTCCGATGGTTTGGTTTGGGTATGGTTCAATGATTCCAGATTTATTGAAAAACACATTATTTTTTAATCAGATGAACAAAAACAGAACGAATTGGGGGATGGGATATCATTTTCCCTGGAAACACTCCACAAGATTTTGCTACCATCTATATAAAGCGGCAAAACTTCTGTTTCGAAACTACATCTATAGACTTTCTTGGTAGGTCCTTCCGAGAAAAAAAGATGTCGCTAAAAGTATATGTGTCTGCTCTTGACTCTTATGTTAGCATAGGCATTGGCGGATGCAGGGGGAGGGGCATTCCGGCCATGCCCCCCCAAAGCGCTGGAGGGGGGACTTGAACCCCCAGAACCAACTCCTGGGGCCTCCGAGACCAACTCTTGTGACCCCTAAACTAACTTTCGGGTCGTGCTTGGGCTCCCCGGAATGCCCATCAGACATCACTAGGGGTGGGGCTGCAGCGGGTCCTTTGCGAAGCTTAGGCTCAACCCAAGGAGGCGATCGCCCCCCACTGCCTCCCTGAATCTGCGCCTGACTGTAGGGTTGCCGAGAACAATCTCTTGAGGGCACTGAAGTCAACTATGCCCCCTCCCAGAGATCAACAATTGGGACCCCTAAGAATAACAATTGGGGCCCCGGGGCCAAATCTGGGGGCTTGCGTAATCAACACTGGGGATAAAACTGACTCTTGGGGCCTCTGACATAAACTCAAGTGGTCCCCAGTTATATTATTAGGAGTCCCGAGCTCCTCATTTGAGTTGTGGTAAAGTTCCTCAAATCAACTTTTAGAACGATTATCGGCCACCCGGAGTCTTTCTTTGATCCCTCCGGGCGCCGTTTCTGTACAGTGGATAGGCTCAGCCCTCCTCCTTTTCTTGGATCCCCCTATCGCTACCGCCTTGAAAAACATTGGATTCGTCACTGCATCTAATTTTTTTCAGCTTCGAGAGGTTTAACGTTCATTGAATGAAAAAAGGTGGAGCGCCAGGCCCTAAGCGGGCCCTAAAAATGGGAGCACCTGAGGCTAACACCTGCTCTGCCCTCTCGAGAAAATCCCGGATCCGCCCCTGCCGAGGAATTCACAGGGACCTGAGCTGGTGGTAGTGACGGGGGAGGAAGAAGTCACAACTTACCCCAAAATTTTGAAAATAGGGTTTTTTCAGGAAATTGGCACAACAAGGAAGATACAGCGAAAACACCTCCCCTTAGATCGGACCCTAAATCCACTTGTCCGATTAGGTACGCAGCTGTCTTTTCAAGAACAAGAAGTGGAGGAAAACATAAAAAACACACATTGATATCTGAGAGTTTCCCGTGTACTGGGCTATTAACCAAATAAAATTAAATTAAAAACAATAATAATCGATTTACTTGCGGATTTTAACAAAGCTATTATTTCATAGTTTTACAGAATTGAAAATACTCTTGTGCTTCAGTCAGCTGACGCAAGCTTTATTTACTACGATCAGCGAAATCAACTACCTAGCTTTCGAATTAACTGCGTAGCTCGCCTTCGATTTATGAAACTGAGGTAAATAGTTATTAGTTCATTCGAAGTGTTGTGGTAAATAGTTCATACTATTTACTACGATGTTTATGAAATTGGCTTCTGATCTCAAAATTAATGCCCAAAAACAGATTTTTCATATCAAGAGTTGTTTATAATATTTAGAAGCTTGATTCAGCTCTTTTAAAAGTCGAGTTACACCCTGGTTTCGTCAGCCTTATCTTAGAAGAATATAATCCCCTTACATTGTTTTAGAAATAACATCATAACCCGTTGACCTGAACTGACCTGATGTTAATTCCTTGTCATAAGTTGTCAAATTAATAACCCTAAATATATGCAAAGTGATGCGTTTCCAATTTAAAGCGGCTCCGAAACATTCGCGGAAAACCGAGGGATAGGGGAGGGTTCTGCTCGGCCCCGGGTGGTGCAGGGTCATATTGGTGAATAGATTCTATCAGAAATTGCATGTAATGCATTTATATTTCTATATTCCTTGCCCCTTGGTGCCGTTGTGGAGATGCATGGACTAAAGAATTTCAGACTGCAACTTTTTTTAAACGAATTGGTTCTCAGGACTAATATGGTTTTCTGATGTATTGTCAATTCAATGACACTATCTTTGTGAAAATTGAGTTATTCTTGGGGTTCCGGAAATGTCCTAAAGTTTGGACAATTCTGCGGACATCTGACTTATGTAACACATTGCACACGACACTACCGTGGTGGCTGTCAGCATTTGTTATGCATTTTGTTAGGTATTTCGCATTGAATCTGGAAAACAGTTATTTCTGGTGCCGTTGTGAAGATGTGGGATAAGTTTCAATCCGATAGATTCACCCATTTTTTACTTATGCCACCTTAAATATTTTTGGAGGTGAGGTCACTTGACCTGCAGTGATGACCTGACCTGAGATGACCTAGCCTTAAAATTTTGGGGGAAGTTGCGAGATTGATCAAGGATAAGGTGGGCCAAGTACGGCAGCGCTTCACGCTGCTGTTTTTTCGTGCTGCCGGAAAAAACGCGAGCGGGTGTTCAAACACCCCCCCATCGGGACGAGGGCTAACTCTAAGCCCCGAGCACCTACACATCTAAAAGAAATTTGCGATCTAAGTAACCATAATGTCAAGCACTACTGGCAGAGCGAGGAGCCCCAAAACATTGCCCATCCCTTTCTCTGCTTGGATCCGCCTTGGATGTTTTGTGTATGACGGTGCAGCATCCATTAGCTTAGACTGCTTCGCCTATCTTGTTTGTACTACGGTGCAGTGAGACCAGATATGTTCAGCCTATCCTATCTGTACTACGGTGCAGTGTGGCTGTACAGGCTAGACTGCAATGCCTTCTCCACCTGCGCTACGGTGAAGTGTGACTAGACAGGCCAGCCTGGGCGCCGTGTGACTGGACAGGTTAGACTGCACCGCCTACTCTGTCTGTATTGCGGTGCAGTGTGACTGTACAGGCCAGACTGCACTGCCCATACTTCACCCGTGCACGGGTGAAGTAAAACAAAGCTTGTCCCATCCGTATATCTTGTCACGCGTTGGTTAGGTCCGTCCATTACGTGACTCATATTTTGTGGTTGGTGACCCCCGTCCCCATGTAACGCTTTTTAACGCCCATGTGTAACATTTAATAATGTAGCGACTGCCCCCCCCCGCTCCCCCCACTGGCAGGTCCAGGGGAGGGGCAAACCGGAAAATTGACCCCCCAATTCCCTGGTTTTTGCGGATTTCATTTATAAAGGCAAATGTTTTTACGATGTTGGGCCCCGTTGCCCCTCCCCCAACCGTCAATCTGAGTCCGACCCTGCTCCCAACCCCGCTTTGTGTTCCACAATTTATGGACGGCCCTTATTGACCGTGTTTCGAATTCGAACAATCGCAATAGTCTTCGGAAATCCACGCCCCTGCCTAGTGTTATATTATATTCCGTTTGCTTCGAAACTCACATTTTACAGAGCAACAGTGCTTCTGCATGAGCGTAGCTCTTCTTTAACGCACTTATCTTCGTCCAGTGCTCCGACACCATCTTAAATCAGCACTTATTCTGATTTGCAAGCCAAACATCGGGCAATCAGTGAAAATTTATTGCAAATGAAGCTGCCTCAGAACTTGTCTGTGGAAGACTCTAAGGCCCGTGTAGGAAAATCCAGTCTCTCTAAATATCAAATCCTGTTACCCAGTGCACTCAATACTCTGCAGCACACAGTTAGAAACGCCGAGGACGGTACTAATTTTCTGGGAGGGAGGGCCATATGAACAGGAGTGGTAGCAAGTTTACACCGGTCGGAAGATCTGGACCAAATCGCGAGAGAGCATCCTAAAAGAGGTGCGACGTTTAAAAAGGTCCGAGATTGTTCCAGTGGGTCCAGGCATAGTTAACGACGGAGGGACGCTGATGCTCAATTATAGATCAGGAGAGTGGAGCATCTGCCATACCTATTTTCCCTCCCCATGAATTTGTCCATGTGTCAGGAAGGATTTTGGCATGGTGAGCGGCGCTAGCTTGATTGCAGAGTAGGGTCACGACAGGCGAAAAATCAAACAATACTGTCTTTTATTCGAACATTTGGAAGTGCTCTTGGAGATCAATGCTCATAAGGAGTGCATGTGTGTGTGTGTATGTGCGTTTATATATTTGCGTTTTATGGCGTTTTCAGCGGTTTGGCTGTATCGACCCCGTCATTGTCATAATTCATCAAGCACGAATACTAAGTTTAATCGAGATCATGGTGTGTGTAAGCATCACGTTAAAAAGTATATGCATAAAATACTATGCAGTTCAAGCGGTGACTACAAACATCATACTACCGAAGAGTTAACATATTTCCCAGCTCCTTCTGTCTTTGCACGCACCAAGCTGTGCCTGTATCCCATTGTTGTGGAGGTAGCTCCACTCTTTCAGGGTATTCAAGACCCCTGGGTGGAGAGCAACGAACGAATGTCATATTCCTGACCCTGTAGGCCTCCCGAGCTCTGCCCGGAATGTCTCCCACGTCTGACAGCAGTAGTTGGCAGCACTTCCTGTCAGACATTCTGCACTTCTCTCACTCTTTGTAAGGAGTCCGCTTGTTTGATTTTAATTAGAAACTCATTTTGTACCCTCAGCATACAAATTGTCTTTCCTCCCGAATCTTGGAAAAGAAAACCTGGCCTCTGATCTATTCAGGGTGTGAACTTGGGGAACAGAGTCTCTGTTTTCCGTCACACGACTCAGTGCTCGCAGAACTTAAGTCCTTTGTTTTTCCAGGTGTCGCGGTGGAAGCAGAGGAGCTTCGCAGGATGTGGCAGAAGTGCTGCGCCTTTCTATTTTCGCTGGCTGCGCGTCTTAGATGGCGCTGAGGCAGACCGCTCTAAACCCCGTTTCTACAGTTTGACCCGTGTCTCTCCTGTACAGCCACCTCCTGTTGTTGCTCACTTGCCTTGTCCGATACGGCTGATGAAATTATCCCCAAACCCTGAGCTCGGTAGTATCCTTAAAAATTTCTGTGGTAGCTGGACTTTGACGGTCATCCAGGCACACCTAAATGCCCTGGTCTTTCAAACTCGCTTGAGCCAATGTGGTGGTATTGGTGGCGGTAGCGACGGTTTCTGCTGGGTCAGCCCGGACCGCTGTTTGGACCGTGTCACTGTATCTTGTGTCAGATAGGGTGTGACTGTATTGTGGATGCCTGAAAAACACCAGCGGTGGCATAAGTATACCCAGAAGATCAATACTCTCGCGTGTAGGTATGTCAATGATATCCTGCAGGGGCGAGCCGAGGTTTATTGCTGACTTCCCCTTCCATCATCTCCCACCACTGCGTCGGAGTATGGCGCAGAAAGCGCCCCGATCGGGCGCCTCAGGGTCTGTAAAAAGCGTCCACGGGACTCCCTCAGGAGTGCCCACCGGGGCTGGGTCCGTCTTCGGTATCAACACTGTCCCAACTGATCCCGAGTGATGACTAACTTCCTCACGTTTCCCGGCTACCCCTCCTTTTTTAAAGTAATTTTTGAGCGGCCTTTTCTTTGCCTTTCACAGCGCTCTTGAACGTCAGTGCTCATAAGGAGAGCTGCAGAACCTATTTCCTTACTTCTCCCGACGTAGCGTCGTTAGTCATAACCACGAACTGGACATGTGGCTAGGAAAAAGCCTAGAAATGTCACGAGTAATGACACCTACAGCCTAGCTGACATTAAAAGTAGGATAAAAAAACAGAATTATCATTCCTGCTACCACCACGCGCTCGGTATTAATTCCTGGAAAACACCATATAAGACGCACAGGGAATAGCAGCGAGAAGACGCAGACATCCATTATCAGCCATGGCGCACCGGCCGTCACCGTCCCCCCCACACACACACACAGTGGCAATGCATGGCAATAGGCGAGTCGCCGGACCAGCCCACGGGTGCAGGCATCGAACCAGTCAATTACCCACATGAAAAATGACATCACACACTCATGGGCGAGGTCAGGATGCACAACTGTGGTCAACTAGAAGCTGCGCAGCTTGACCAAGCTCTGCTGACCCCAACCAGAAGCTCCACAGCTTGACCAGAAGCTTTGCAGCTTGACTGGAAGCTCCACAGCTTGACCGGAAGCTCCACAGCTTGACCAGAAGCTCTGCAGCTTGACCAGAAGCCCCGCAGCTTAACCAGAAGCTCCACAGCTTGACCAGAAGCTCTGCAGCTTGACCAGAAGCCCCGCAGCTTAACCAGAAGCTCCACAGCTTGACCAGAAGCTCTGCAGCTTGACCAGAAGCCCCGCAGCTTAACCAGAAGCTCTGCAGCTTGACTGGAAGCTCTGCAGCTTGACCGGAAGCTCCACAGCTTGACCAGAAGCTCTGCAGCTTGGCCAGAATCCCCGCAGCTTGACCAGAAGCTCCACAGCTTGACTGGAAGCTCCACAGCTTGACTGAAAGCTCTGTAACTTCACCGGCTGCCACATTTTGATTGGGTAGTCAGGTACGAGCCAAGATCTCTCCATTGGAAATGCGTAAGGAAAATGGAAAATAATAATAGTTTCATTTCTGTAGATCAGACTCATAGCGACGTACTCCACTTGGAACCATGGTATACTAAGCTACACCCAAGGTTCAAAATGCAAGTTTTCACCTGTGACCTCTAAAAGGTGTACTCAGACTACTTTAGCAGGTTTTCTGATTTGGTTCAAATAATCAAAATTACGTTGAAAAGGCTGATCATAAGCATGACAGCTATTTATTATCAAAATCTACAGAGAAATAAGACGGTACAACATTATCGTCAGGTCTGAAAATTTGGTTCACAATGCTTAAGTACACTTTTCAAGAACACACCTCGTCCGATTATGCCTTCGCATCCGCTCGTCCAATATGTTCAACACTATACAGAAAATACCATTCCCGACGATCTCAATGCATTTTTTACACATGCCACATAGGTAAAACAATCGAGATGAAGATAACACTTTGGTGTGAGGGGCCAAGAGCTGGGCATGGTGTTGAGGTTAGTTCTAAGTCATGGATTTTTAAAGAATAGTCTATTTAAGTTTGGCATTTCCTCCATTTCGGCGAATAATTCGTACTTCAATTGTACTGCTGATGTCTTTCTCGAAAATGTAATGATGGGTACAAATGTGAAAACCGAAGGTTGTATCTTTTCCCTGCTTTTGAGTTAAGCGCTCTTTAAACCTAATCCTAATCGGTCATGAGCTCTCACCTACACAATACACGGAATGACCTAAAATTGGTAGAGCTTACACATTATCTTGTACACATCTTTGGAGGTGCATTTAACTTTTGCTCCATTTGGACATGCGTGACATCTTGTTTTTCCTGCAGATGGCAGTGGGCTGAGGGCTTAGCGAACGATTTTTTTCAGAGCTGGTCCACTCATCTATGATACTTCAATACTTACTTGTAGTCAACGTATAATGCTGTTAACCCACTTGTTACCGCTTTCATTAATATATGGGAGGCACATGAAGATGTAATCCGATGTAATTATGTTTATTTTCGTGGAGCTCTTAGCCCCAGGGTAACGAGAAGTCTCTCTCTCTCTCCTCTCCTCTCTCTCTCTCTCTCTCGAGTTCTGGATATCTACTTTTCCAGAAAAGGTTACCTATTTGTATAAGGCTACAATCGGCTGTCTGCCTCAAGGAAGATACCCTGGTGTCTCTTTTGTCTGGGCGTGGACAGTGGGTTTCGCACTCATGGGAGGGTTTGACTCAAATTTAAGCACTACCAGTGCTACCATTGATCTGATGAATAATCCCGCTGAATAATAACCTGAAGGGTGTGCTCTGTTATAAGAGTGTCGAGGAAAGATATGTATCCTGTCTCCAGACTGGTTTCTAATGTGAAGTTGATGGCTGGGTTAACACGCGCATCGACGGGGGGAACGGTACCCGCCCCTCTACGGTTTTTTGGAGACAACATAAAAACGGCGACGCGTAGCGCCGCCGTACATGGCATGCCTTTTCTCTTATAGTTTTCACAACTTTTGTCAAAATTTTAAGGTTAGGTCATCACAGGTCAGGTCACCAGTACAGGGCAAGTGACCTGACCTAAAAAGTTTAAGATAGCATAAATCAAAACAGGCCGAGTTCTCTAAAATATGTTCCGGTATTTTTCATATCGATGGCCTAAGATCAGGTACGAGCCATGATCTCTCCA
The DNA here is from genome assembly GCA_034440635.1 of Lepas anatifera. Classification (NCBI taxonomy): domain Eukaryota; kingdom Metazoa; phylum Arthropoda; class Thecostraca; family Lepadidae; genus Lepas; species Lepas anatifera. The sequence goes on from JAOTON010000262.1 coordinate 740,571, forward strand.
TTACAAATACATGGGAAAAGTGGTTTTAACCCGCGCCCCACTGGGGGTCCGGCGCCACCTTCGCCCCACCGGGGCATCGATGCCCCTCTAACTCCGAAAATATGGGCGTTAGCGCAAATCTGCAAAGTGCAATAGAAAGCTGGCGTGAATTCAGTAAGAAATTACTTACATGTTTTAGTGCTCAGGTCAATGGTTTGACCTCCAGAGGTCAAATTAGGTCAAGATCGGCTATTTTCACTCAAATATGCAAACTGGGCATAACTCTTATGCCATTAGAGCTATTGAGGTCTGGTAAAGTACATTTGATAGCAAATTGCCAGTACTTTTTCCACTATGTGGAACGTAAAGACCTCCCGCCAGTGGTTTGACCTCCAGAAAGCACCTCTTAACATAATATGAGCTGAGGTTACGGAATGTCATAAAGTGATCTTGCCATACATCGAATGGAAGTCAGTGACGAGACATACACGATGACGTTTAATAGAACACTCTAGCTTGATTAGGTACAAGAATGTCGTCAAAATACTGTTGGCCCCTGGTGACCTGCAATGATCTCAGAAAGTCAAAGAACAAATATGACCCCTGGGATCCGTGAAAGGGTGTCCAAAACGCTGTTCTGAGCAGTCTGAGTATTTGGAATCATTTTTGTGGCTTTTATATCATGAAACAGCTTTTCCTCATGCTTTTCCAATGGGACAGGTCGCCTCGTGACCTGACCTCAGGACAGGAAATCGAAAAATCCCGGATATACACCTTGTAGACCCTGAGGGTTCATGAAGTGTAGGAAGTTTCAAATCGATCGACTTTGAAATGTAGCTCTTACAGAGCTCTAAAGTTGAAGTGAGGTGACCTTGGTTGACCTCGTCTGGTGACCTGACCTTGGGTGACCCGGGTAAAAATTTCAGGATGATGGAAAATGATGCAGTGGAGGTAGAGCCCGGAACTGCGGTGCTGCACCTCGTCGTTTTTCTGCTATCCCGGAAAACCTTAGGGTGGCCATCGATGCCCCCGGTGGGCGAGGGTTAATTGAATAACGTAGTGATTGATGGAGATAGAGCGCTTATGTTAACTTTATTAGAATGACCTCGCCTTTGAAGCTCTAATAATATGCATTTTGAACTAATTAAACCTTGACCTGACCTCAGGTCAGGTCAAATAACATATTTGACCTGATTTAACCTGGCAAGATCATACTATGCATTATTTGGTTCGGCTAGCTGGGAGGATTCCAATAGTTCAAATTGTTTTGCACTATCTTTACTTGTTCAGCTGAAATGATCAAACACATTATTTTACATATTATCCCTATAACGGCATGTCTTGTTAGTTAGTTAGTTAAGGGCTTTTTATAAGGCGTTCTGTGCAAAGCACCTTGCCCGCCTCTAAAGTGATGGCATGTCTTGGCCCCTAGTGACCTTAAATATGACCTAGCAAAAAATTGCTCAAATATTTTCTTTAGAAAAATGGATGGGCTACCCAACGCTGTTTTTTTCGCTATCTAGCGTGGTTCTCGAGATCTTAGGTGGGGCGAGTACTCTGCCCCCTCCCCGTCAAAGCAAAGATGGCTCAGACCCCGCCAATGCACGTGTTAAACGTGTTTTTGTAAAATTTCTAGAGCTTACATGTTGTGCACCCATATTCTTAAAATATCGTCTAAATATCCGACAAAGTATTGTGGTTCCAGTACCGATGTTCCCACGAACTTAGACTTCAAATCATGTATGAATGCAATGGGACTGGAGATGCTAGTCTATTTCCCATAACAATACCCGCACTTTCTTTGTAGATGCTGGAACCGGACCGGAGGGAATTGTTCCCCGAGTATGTGATGGAAAAACTTTTCTACGTCTTGAAGTGAGACTCCATATATCTTGATGTCAACAACGCTGCGGGGAGTTGAGAAACCCTTGGCACCCTCTTCCCTGTATTAGCCAACTGATGCGGGGGAAATAGAGGAAAATTGAGTATGTTGTGATTTTAATAAATATGGTGTATTTCATGTATCAGGTTGTTTACATGCAATGTAATCTTCCAGCTCCTTGGTAATTCCCACCCTCGGTACTCGCGCAGCTTGTCCGTTCGCGGATGCGACGGCAAAACGGGACAAGGGGCAGCACCCAATCGATTATTGACCCGCCGGTTTTAAGGCATCTTTCGGTGCGATTCGCGGTTGACGCCATAGAAAGTCAAGCACGCGCTCAATTTTGCGGTGAGTGAGGCATAAGGGCAACACTAGATTTTGTATTCTAAAAAGATGGGAGTTGGCTGCAGAAGAAAGCAACAGCTATTCGTGTTCAAGCCCAATTTTACAGAATACCCCCAAAGGTCAAATCTGGCACCCTTCATGCACGCTCTTTCTGTCGTGTGGGAACACTGGCAACATGATGTTGACCGGTTTCACCCGAGCAAGGGAATCACCAACTACCAGCTCAATACCATTGTGTGAGAATAGGACTTATATGGCGGGGGATATCTAAGCAAATCAAATAATATCGATTTGAATGCAAAACGTTTTATCGGAAGCATTTGGGTTCGAATGTTTGGGGAAGCTAAGCAAAGAGCATGCTGAGTGAGCTCATCATAATGAAGCTTTCAAAATAAACTATCATAGCTCTTATTAAGCAATGTCAACCGATAAACAATTTCACTTTTATTAGATCTATCACTTAGCAAGCAGTCTTTAAGAAAAAATGACCTACTCTGACAACAATGCCTCGTGGGCTTGAACCATGCACTGAAACGATGACTGATTAGTGTCATGCAACTCAGAGGTCGGACAAAGTGTCTAGGTATCACCAACGGGGTTTCAAACCAAACTTGTGTAACCAATAATTTTGTACTTTGGCACTGATAGGGGATTATTTTCAAGACCTCTGAGTCCTTTAAGTCTTAAATAACGTATTGACAGACTGAACGTTATTTTTTCACGCTGAGGCATGCACAATCTTGTCTATTTTCTCACCGACGTGATCTAATTTTGTCATCAACATTGATGGAAAATTGGCACATTTTCGGCCTTTAGTCATGTTTTGGACACCGATGACAGTTACATGTATGTACATGCATTGTTGATCTGAGGCACAACTTGAGCTTTCGAGGATATGTTTGTAAATCTACGAATAGAATTGATTTTAGAAATCGCGAGAGATAGAATTAGATGGGGTTGATGGAAAGATAAAGAATAACGAGCTTTCAGGCAGGTGCACCGTGTTAGGTGGTGGAAGAGGCCACCCTGCACCCACTTTCATTCAAAAATTTTCTGATACTAGCTTCATGGAGATAAAGTTCGAAATCATTTTGGGAAGATGAGAGAAAAGTAATAGATAAGAAGATATTAAACTTCAAAATCCTAAACATCACGATACCATTTCTGTTATCGGAAAGTTTAAGGCATGATTATGCCCCTGGTAGTAGCACCATCGAAAATAATCAGGTTTTGACTAGAAACTCCGCACAAACTTCTACTCACCAAACGTTCTTGCCTGGGCGGAGAATGCAAGCCACTTTCACTCGGGTGGCGAGTAGAAAATACCCTGATGATCTACAAAAAATAATGAGAGCTCAAAAGAAGCGTAAAAAATCGAAATCGCATCAAAAATAATATCGAAGTTACCCCAGCCATTTTGTAGTCAGATTAATATCAAAGTCACCAAAGGTAAAAATAGGTCAAAAATGTATAACTTGAGGTGTACTAAGAAACCCTTCCTTATCCCAGAAACCGAAAAAGCTAGAATAGATTTGTGAGCACCATTCGAAGGGGCTTGAAAATTTTCTTTCATTACAGTGACATCCAATTTATGGTCAGGTCAAAAAGTACGGCGCTGCGGGTCACTGAACTTTGCCAACTTCTTATCATATGTCCTTTAGCCGAAATATGAGGCGTGCTAGATTTAGACACGAGATATCTTATCTAACAGGTAATCTAGGATGGTGCCTCCGCGGCCATCTGAAAGCTATCGTAATCACGTATCGATGGCGGCTACCAAGTCTAGGTCAACCCTGTTTAGGTGACTTCTAGGTCACCGATATAGAAAACCCTGTTACTACATACTGCTATACTTGGAGACCTTATTACGTGAATAAACCTTAGATCAAACGATTAAATATACTCTCACTGGTGCCACTTTGGATATTTTTTAGAGGTGTGATCACTTGTCCTGACCTGTTGACCGGAACTAACATGACCGCGTTCTGGTATTGTCAGGAAATGTATAAAAAAGAACAGTAAATGGCTATGCAAAGTACGGCGGCGCTGCGCGACACCGTTTTTCGGCCATCCTGGAAAACCTTAGGTGGGTCAACAAGAAACCCGGGCGAAGGTTAACCCTCGCTCTGCCGGCACCCCGAGAGTTACGTGCCCTGCCGGCATGGCTGAAAAACCTCCTCTGGTTTACTGATAGAGAGCTTGAATTGTAGGCGGTCGTATGTGCCTTACAGGGTCTCAAAAGACACCTCAATCATTTTTCACCTTGTTCGTATAAGTTTCATACATGAATTCCCATCAAGTGTGCCTAAATTAGTCCTTTTAACCAAACCTTGCAGTTTCATCCCGACCACAGCGGCCGCCACCCGCGGCGCGCTGCCGCCTGCCCCGTGTCCCGGGTACAGCCTCAGACAGGAGGTGCCGGCACCTGGCGCCGGTGCCTGAGCGCTGAGAGTGGCGGCCGCGCCAGCGAGCACATGCATTCGCTGTGGGATGGCGCCGCAACGGCGAAACAATTATATGGGACCATTTCAAAAGCGGAAAAGAAACTTTTTGACGTTTGATATGCCATCTGCATAAACTACTTGTCATTTGTCGGATATATCCTAGCAAAAACAGCTGACGTAGCCCCCCTACATTGTGCTTACACACATTGTGAACATATAAATTTTCGGGAAATTAATTTGACATATTTAGATTGTTCGTGCATAGTCTCGTCTTGAATACTGACGGAAAGATCGCACCTCGGTTCGCTAAGCCTAGCCGTACTGACATGCGCTCTAACTGGCTGAGATGAAAGAAAATGGCATCCATAGGAAATGGATGTTTTCGGGGATTCGGACACAGTTTTCAAAGATCGCACCTCGGTTCGCTAAGCCTAGCCGTACTGACATGCGCTCTACCTGGCTGAGATGAAAGAAAATGGCATTCATAGGAAATGGATGTTTTCGGGGATTCGGACACAGAGTTTTCACAGTGTGACGTGGTGTCAGAAATAGCTAAATAAAAAGGAAATGTCATAATCTAGACATGCATGGAGAGAAGGTGTGTATGTTTTTCGTCATTCATTTTTAATCACCTGAGTTTTCAATAAAATGTATAGGAAAATTCAAGGAACTAAAAGGATAGGGATAATTGCACCATTCCTACCAATGGATCTTTTACATCCCCATCCGTTGGCTACCCTTTTACACGGCAAATTGTCCCTTTGACATCCAGCTGTGAACCTGGCACAATGTCAAGTTTGGCGTGGAAATCTCCCCTGCGTAACCACGATACAAGGAGGGTGACCTGAGACCACCCCTCTCACCCCATTAGCCCCTGCTGATGTTGTCGAGCCCCTGGCGCTGTCGCCATGCCGTCTGGGGACGTTTTCCAGGAAGCAAGCGTTAGAGATGCTGGCTGGGCCATTGTTCCGTATTTTCATGCGTGTCCTTATCGTCCCCTCGATCGCTATCAGCTGACCAAACCACGAACACTGTCATCCTTCTACCTGCCGCCTGCGCTGACGAGCCCGGTCTGTGTCAGAGGCTGTCGCGGGCCCCAGCGGGCCGCGGCACGGGCCGCCACTGCCAGACCTGAGTGGAAAAGCGCGAACATCCTCTCAAAACTTTCGGTTTACGCAAAAAGTTGAAAAGGTATCTACTTTCTGTTTGCCGGGAATGATGCAGAATTGACATAGGAACAGCTACCCCGAGCATTATCATCGGGACGGTTAGTTGGATTTAGATATTCGCATTGAAACGGCGAGAGGAGGAAAAACAGCACCGCCGGCAGGGCGCGGGTTAAGGAACTGCTGGCTAGAATACAACTTAACACTAAAAAAACTGAATGTGTAAGAAATCAAGCACTTGTACCCGCATTTCATGTCATCAAAGTTGTATACGCCATTCCACGAGAACAACAGTGTTTTACCAGTGGAAGTAGCAAGTATAGCTACTGTAGCCTGATAAAGGAATTTCAAGGTCTCGGTGCTGGTTTGCGTCTTTTCACTTTCACTTTAAATTGTGTGACCGGTTCAAGGTGAAGATCGGGTATCAGGTGATTATGATTCTGCGAGGCTGTAGCAAGGGTAGAATAATCAAGGTGGTACGATTTGAAAATGTATTATGGATATCTCAAATAGACTTCCAGCAGAATCCACGGCCAACCGTAAAATATGACAATATCCTAGCAGCCCCTGTTACGTGTTTATGCCAGATGCCCCCCTGGAGTGGCAGCATGTCGATAATTGGAGGTAGCACCGAGGTCTGTCGGCGAGAGCGCCGGCCACTGCTGCCGCGGCTATTATCCCCGCGAGAGATGTGGCTGGTCCGCTTCAGACGGAGATGATCGGGATTCGCTTGTTGAAACTGCGGCCAGCAGCGAGGGGCTTGTTAAATGTCAAGGATGGCCGAACCCACGGCTATTTCGGCTTGTTTACTGGGTCTTCTAACTAGGACGAGTTGAACTTGCATTCAGACTGGGAGCTTATTCGCGAAAGTTGCAGACTCTGTAAACCTATGAAATTATAGACACAGCATGCACAGCAGCACTCGTAATGCTGAAAGGAGCGAGCCGACTTGCAGATGGCAAACACCACAAGACATTGAACAAGCAGCACAAGACATCGAATACGTGGGGAGGTGTGTTACTTATAGAATAATAATGCGTGTATGCGACTAATGTAATGCGTGTGATGTGGCCAGAAATGCGTGTCCTGTTACCGCCGACATTATCTGGACGTAGGCATGTCTAATGTTTAGTTTTCAAACATTATGGTATACCAGTGCATGGTTGTCTAATAATCTTAACACGCGCATTGACGGGGGGCGGGTACCCGCCCCCCTCGGGTTTTCGGAGATAGTAGAAAAACGGCGGCGAGTAGCGCCGCCGTACTTAGTATACCTTTTCCCTCATCATTTTTACAACTTCTGTGAAAATTTTAAGGTTAGGTCATCTCAGGTCAGGTCACCAGTACAGGTCAAGTGACCCGACCTCAAAAAAAAGTTTAAGATAGCATAAGTCGGAGCAGGGTGAACTTATCCGATTGAAACTCATATCACATAATGGCCCCACCGAGTTCTCCAACATATGTTCCGGTATTTTTGATATCAATGACCTAAGGTCAGGTACGAGGCATGACCTCTCCATTGGAAATACATGGGAAAAATGGTTTTTACGGAATAACTCAGTAACGGATGGTGATAGAGCATTTATTTTAGCTGCATTAGACTCGCCTGGACTTTGCGGTTCTAATGATATGCATTTTATATAATTTGACCCTGACCTGACCTCAGGTCAGGTCAAATCCTTGATTTGACCTAGCAAGGTCAAATTATATATCATTCGATTCGGCTTGCTAAGAGGAATCATATAGTTCAAGTCGTTTTGCTCTATCTTTACTTGTTCAGATGTAATGCCCGAAAAACTGAATTTTACATGTTATCCCTATGACGGGCATGTTTTGACCTCTCGTGACCTTAAATGTGACCTGACAAAAAAAATGGTTCAAATGTTTTCGATGGAGAAGTGGATGGGCAGCCCAACGCCGTTTACCGTTTTTCGCTACCTACCGTGGTTCTCGAGATCTTAGGGGGCGGGTACCCGCCCCCCGTCAATGCGAAGGTGGCTCAGACCCCCGTCAATGCGCGTGTTAATTATTTAGCACCATTATAAAGTACGCTACAGGTGTTTTCCAGACTATAATCACACCAACGCCAGTCGTCTGGCACCTGTGTGACGTATGCCCGCTATAGTGGTACCTCTTCCTCGCCTTGGGTGAAAAAGACGTCATGACACAAGTGTGATTTTGTGACCTTTATTCGTCATCTTTATGTCCAGGCACATAGGTTTTAATAACACTCGCCCCACAGGGGCCGACATTGATAAGGTTTTTTTCAGAGTAACACAAAAAACGCCGAGGCGCAGAACCGAGTTTAAGGGGTCTTAAGTGGTTATCACCGCATCATTTTACCACCATCCCTGAAAATTTTGTATCCTGGATCACACTAGGTCAGGTCACCAGGCGAGGTCAAACAAGGTCACCTCACTTCAACTTTTGAGCTCTGCCACGGCTCAATTCTTAAGCCGATCGATTTGAAAGCTTCTGCACTTGATGGCCCTTCTAGGGTCTACAAACTGAATATGGGGGATTTTTCGATGTGGGAACCTGAGGTCAATTCAGGAGGTGACCTCTTGAATAAAAAGGCATGGGAAAAGCTGTTTTATTATCCAAAAGTCACAAAAATGGTTGCAGATGCTCAGATTTCTCACAAAACATTCTTGGCCACCCTTTCATGAAATTCAGGGGCGATATTTGTTCTTTGACTTTCTGAGATCATTGCAGGTCACCAGGGGTCAAAAGTATTTTGACGACATTTTTACCTAATCAAGCTAGAGTGTTCTATTAAACGTCATCGTGTATGTCTCGTCACTGACTTCCATTCAATGTATGGCAAGATCACTTTATGACATTCCGTAACCTCAGCTCATATTATGTCAAGAGGTGCCTTCTGGAGGTCAAAACACTAGTGGGAGGTCATTATGGTCCACATAGTGGAGAAAGCCCAGGTCTTTTCTATAAAATTTACTTCACCAGACCACAACAGCTCTAATGGCATGACAGCTATGCCCGAGTTTCTGAACTCCCGCCCCGGAGGGCCTCCGAACCACCTTCGCCATGGTGGGGGGTATTCAAATGCCCCCTAAATATCGGCACCTATGTGGAATGGCGAAAAAACGAGAGCCCTGGTGGATAGCTTATGCAAATTCATGAAGAAACTATATCAGTAATTTGTGGGCTTAGGTCAATGTTGAGAGCACGAAAGATCAAAGGAGGTCATATGTTAGAGAAGAGTTTCTAAACTCTAGCGTCTTATATAGTTGAGTCAGAATCAATTATGCTCCATTTCCTCTGGTTACAGTAAATCGAATGCTGTATGATATGAATATACAAGGTTAAAACATAAAAATTACCTGACCTGAGGTCAGGTCAAGATCACTATCTGATCTAACAGCAAAGTTATTGGCCAAAGCTTAAAAACCTACCCCAGATGACCTAGCAGAGGTCACAGGTAAAAATTGCAACATGAACTTGGAAAAGGGCCCAGGATACTACGATTTGGAGAATACCACTGTGCTGTATAATTCAGCTGTATCTACGCAAATACAGTCAAATTTCTGTTTTCTCCATGCATTGCTAATGGAGAGGTCATAATCTGTATCTGACACTTGGTCATCGATTTGAAAAATAAACGGAATATATTTTGTGGCACTCGATGGGCCTATCATGTGATATGAGCTGCAATTGGATGAATTAATCCTGCTTTTACTCAAGCTATCTTAAACTTTTTTGGAGGTGAGTTTTCTTGACCTGCACTAGTGACCTGACCTGAAATGGCCTATGAAGCAGCGCCCAAGAGAAGCTCTTAGAAAAGCTTCATCAAAACTAGAGATGTAGTATGTTTTCGTTGTGTCGTCTTGTTGTGGAATGACCCTTTCACGAAATGACACTTCATTTTAGTGACTACAATTTTCGGACAGAGCGTCATCTGAGATGTTCGGAATACGCCGACGACGTGGGCAACGTGACGCTCATTTGTGGATAGGTAGAGTTTGCTTAGCATATTGTATGATTCTAGTAAAAAAGACACCAAAAGAAGTATCAATCTCTGTTTAGATATTTATGTTTCATCCAGCAATATTCTCTCAGGTTTTCTGAAACACGTCAAGACACATGACCGGCCAGGATTCGGATCAGACGAGTGTGGTGATATATGCTGATATCTGTATGAACAGACGGTTCTGCTGCACTAGATTCTCGATACCAATTCCTACATGTTGAGTAGTTGAGACAATCATGGTCTGCACTCAGGGTGGAGCGGTGTGGATCTTTTCCCACTAATTATTCTCGAGCTTAAAGTTTGATTTTGTGGGAGTTTAATGAAACAAGGACTTAAAATGCATATCTTCAAGCACTGAAGTCTGGCTCATGGACAGACCAAGCATAAAAGAGTTTGGTTCCTTTTTGCAAGGACCTCCACATGCTTGAGTGTCCCCACCGAAAAAAACTGAGGGGACCGGTCGATTATCGACCTCTTATTGACAATAGATTGCCCACTCTACAAACAAAAGCATGTCAGATTTGGGCTTCTTGTTAAATTCCCCACCTGCTGGTGCTACAAATCAAAATTTTTCCAACGACTTGAGCAGAAATCCGTAACTTATTTTGATGAAGTGATGGGGCAGGGTCTCCTGGTCCCCCTTTCCGACGCTTACGTTCATATGTAGCAAATGTTTAAAATGAAGATAAGAAGAGAAAATAAATTTGTACTAGCACAAGACAGGAAGAAGATGAAGAAACCGGTGTGTAACTGGGTGCTGGAAAACTACAGAGGCTACAGAGGAGGCCCCACAAAATGGTCATTTTCTCCAAGCAGTCACTTCTTTCCTATATCTATCTGCCTCATCATCGAGTGAACCTGCGACTGTCCCGTTTGCATGTAATAGCTATTGAGGATGCGAGGCGATGGGTATGATTATTCATAGAATGATAATTTACTCCAAAGCTTTGCTCTTGTTCCTTTTCTGCTAGCTCAATCGTTAGATTGACAGATCTGTTCGGTTTCAACAGAAATATTCCAATGTTCTCAGATCCAGCTCAGTACCAACGATGCACAGTGTCTGTGTCCAGTTAGGTTCAGCAGCAGCAGTCCAGGTTTGTGTCCAGGTACAACGTTAGACAGGGCGCCAAATCTAGATGGACATTGCCCCCAGGGAATGAGCATGCTACGGTGCCAGCAGGTTCAAAACAGCGGCGCCAAATGTACACATTGGGCGCCATTTCCAGTACCGACAGCGACGCGGCCTGATTAGCAATCATTGAAATTCCACCACCCCAAAAAATCATACTATGTATAATGCGACCAGTGGCAAATACAAAGGGGGCTAGGGGGCTCAAGCCCCCCTCAATGTTCGAGTGTCTATAATTAATACACAGGTGGACGCTGATCCGAGGCAATGGCAGGGAGGTGCGAGCCCCGCAGCCCCCCAAATGAAGTCTTGGATCCGGCACTAAATTAAACCACATTAGATAAAATAGTGAAAATTACCTCATCTAAAGTCAGATCAGTGTCACACGTTGAACTGGTATCGAAATAACACGTATAAATCGACTCCCAGTGATAAGATGAGCACAATGGCATTAAGACGAAGGCTCTGTATCAGTTAATTACACGCTTATTGGCACCAAAATCACAGCTTGCTCAAGTGACCTCAAGACGACCAGTGACAGGTCAAATATTAAAAAATTCAGCCGTATGATCTGAAACGTCCTAAAATAGATTTTGGGACAACTTCCAACTTATCTGGTCCATATTTTTTACAACAAGCCCTTGCCGGTAACGTTGTAGACCCAATAACCAAATCATGAGCTAAAAGTTTCAATATGATCGGTTTATATATGTTCTTTTGGATTCGCTTTAAACACGTTAATTTTGATTTTGAGGTAGGTCACTTCACCGTAAATACGACCTGATATGGAAAAGAAGAGAATAATGAATGGAATGAATCAAGTTGACAAGAAATTAAGTGTTTTTAGCAATGTTGTCCCTTTGTTTTCGCGTCTTTTTCAGCGAAAACCAGGGAAGGGGACAATTTCAGCCGCCACGCTCCTCCCGCAGAGTGTATGTCAATGTTGGAGTGTTATAACAGTCCAACGTCCACTCGCCGACCTTTCTTTACGTTTCTGACCACTGCCAGTGCCGTTCATCGCCGGAAACAGGCTGGTGGTGCTGCACCAGGCTCGTGTGCGGACGTCTGTCGCCAACTACCGCGGTCGCAGCGGCAGCCGCCGCCATCAGCTGTAGGTAATTGTTTGACGGCCGCAGCGCTGGAGCCTGGCCTCCTCCGTCTGATTGCCCTGCTGGCCGGCTGAATGCCGTCCGATTCTCACTGGTACCTGCGCCGATGGCAGCCCTTCCCAGGACAGAAAATAACTGGAAGGCGGATCAGACAGCGGAACACATCTAATGTGCTGCACCATGCAATCACATACACCGTCACGGAGAAAGAGAGAGCGAGAGAGCGAGAGAGCGAGAGAGCGGGAGAGCGAGAGAGCGGGAGAGCGGGAGAACGAGAGAGCGGGACAGTGAGAGAGCGGAGAGAGAGAGAGAAAGAGAGCGAGAGGAGTTCCTGGTGTATTTGCACACCTCTTTGGGAACGACGGGTCGGTCAAGATTAGTCATCGTTATTGTGGCCACAACGTTTTATACATTGTTTAGCGAAGGAACTGGTAGTCCTATGTAGAACTCACAATGGTGACACCTAAAATCAATGCCCGTCAGCATGTGACAAAAGTTTTTTTTAGATCAGCCTGTCTTGCTCAGTCTCGTGCGGAGCAGAGTTATTCGGAGCCCCATTCTGATTTCTTTATCAAAGGAGCTCTCTTATACCGCAAGCGCTATTAAAATAATCCCTGCAACACCGTTCTCTGTTTAATTATGCATTTATTTACACAATATCTGGTTTGCCACTAAAAGACGATTCACAAACCATCGCTACACACGTTTGTACAGAACACCACACACGCACATACATATATACAAAAAATAACATAAAATATTCCGAGATCATCTGTGCTTCATTTTGCTTCGGATGTTTTGTCTAAAATCTGGACACTATGCCGGGCGAATCCATTCGGTATTACATGTCGGCTGTTCAATTATGGTGCTTTATATAAAAAGAACCATTTGTAATGGTTATTCCTAGAGCGATCCAGGGAGAGATGACACGATTGTCGAGTTTCTCCAGATATGTTCTGGTAACTGTATGAAAATCTTCACCGCAGGGAGAGAATCAAGTCTGATTCTTGAGTTTTGTGAGCCAAAAAAGATAGCAATGTTCAACTGAGGCTGTGTAAACCAGTCAAACTGTTCAATAACGGAAATAAGATGAAATTTTTACGGCCAGAATATACACGTGGGGCAAAGTCGAAAACTTTCAGTAGCTGAATCAGAACGCTCATGTGTGCACTTCCATAAACCTGCCCGCAGTAATGAACATGCGAAAACACAAAAAAGTTGATGGGACAGGCCAGGTAAGTATTGGGAAAACATGCTTGACACGAAGTAGTCCTAAAACTATTCCAGAACTTTGGTTCACAATATGTTTTGCAAACTGGTTTCAAGAAAGATTCAAGTACATAATAACTCAAATATTTTAGTATCTACGCATTCTAGTTCTTTCCTTAAAAATAAAATTTTCGGACGCTCTGACAGTCGATCAAGTTACTGCTGATCAACACATAGAAATAGCGCAGCCTTGGTTGCATTAAACACCATTTCGTGTTGAAACACTAGAGCCTTAACACTAGAGCCTTAATTTTTTTCAGAACAGCTCCCATGGATTTCTGCATTCCGGCTGTCCCTCTGCATGTTGCCGTAATGCCCACCGGAGTGAATCTCAACCTACCCGTCATTCCTGTGTTAATATAAATCGAAGCGGACTTTGTGGATACATATTTTGACGCTATTTTTATTCACATCGTGATCTCGACAGAACATTATACCCAGAATTATTCGTGGTGTTCTCACCAGTGCGATTTCCCCTTCAAGCTAGCACATCTGTGCTAGATTGGAAGGGAAATTGCACTGGTCAAATTACAAATTGCAATTTCCCCTGCAATACAAATTGCAGGGGAAACGTCCCTGGACGAATCTACGGCTTTCCCAAAGTGGAGCCTCAGGGGTCGCAAATGTAACACCCGGTGGCACCGTTAGGTTATTACGAAGAGCTCCCTCCCGACGCCAAGGCACTTCTAGGTGATGGGTGCTTTAAAGTTTGTATAAAAAACGAGTCGAATCTTACAAGAGAGGTGTCCACAATTTCCATCCCGAGGCTAGACTGACAATGTAGTGACGGACAAATTTCTGGACTTTAAGGTGCTGTGTCCTACCATTTTGACACCTTAGGCCATCAAAGCGGGCATTCCAGATGGATGGGAGAATTGGAGAGGACATAAAAAGGTGAAAACCACTTTTGATTTCCTTGAATTTATCCCCAATCTAGCATTCTTTTTTTGCACAAAAATAAATAAGAAAATAAAAGTTTTCATTCCCGGTCTCATGGTGAATACCTTTTCTATCACTCTCTCGACTGTTCAAATATTTTTTACACTCTTGAATTCCTTTCGGTGGCACATTTTCTAGCTAATCAGTGAGACTGCGTCACATCGTGTTGCAAATTTACGCTGGATTGGAAACTTGCCTCTAGCTCCAGGTATTTGTATTCGGGTAGGCGCCACCCAAGAAGAGAAAAATGTACAACATCTGTACAACTGCCCTGGTGCAGTCGCTTCCATCACTAGCTCAGCCATTGGCCAGACATTGAGGGTCTCGTGAGACCCGCTGTTGGCGCTGCGGCGGCAATTGCCGGAGCTGGCGTCTCACTGGGGCCGCAGGCAGTGACCGCGTCGGAAGGCTGTGGCCGACCGCGGCGGTGCCGTCTCAGGGAGATCCGCAGGAGTGGACCAGCTGGCCACGGGGACCTGACCACCCGCGGGAGCGGGGACAGCAGGTCCAGCAGCGACCTAATTGAATGGAGCCATCAGTCGCCCGCCGGCTACCCTCTGAGGATAGTGAGTGGACTGACAATGGCAGATGCTGGCCTGTCCCTCTCACCATCGCATTATCTTTGTGTTATCGTATACTCGAGGAAGTGCAGGCACAGCGGTGGCAATTTGGGTGATTTGGTGTTTTCAGGCTTGAGTTGTTGATCAGAATTGTCTGATGGAAGGATATCCAATGAGTGGGCTTTATTGAATATTAATACTATGAATTTGCATGCTTCAAAGAGAGCGTCAATGTTTAAGTCTGAAAAGCAAAGAAGCAGTTCTAGAAAGACTGGTATTTGCGGTACTAAATGCGCGCGCAAAATATGTAGCACGTCCTGCTGCGTTCTTGCTCAGTAGCAGCGGCAGCGTTAACACACGATGCTAAAAGCAGTAGGGAAGTGCTGCATTGTTCAGGCGACGCAATATGAGTCAACACAACGTAGGTCACCAACAAAGTTCAGCGCTGCTAAACTTTTGACATAGAGGTCTGCGGAAGATGTACGTGGAAAAATGTACTTAACAGCGAGTGGGACCTCCATCAACTTTCGATTTGAAACATTACGGATGTTTTTACAATTTCATTGATTTATTTTTCGAGACAAAATTTTTTTGCTAGGGTGCTTATATCTAGGCATGCATGGCAGAGGAATGGATATTCGCAATAACAACCTATCAAAACAGACATCATAATATCAGATTTCTTAACACGCGCCCTGCTGGGGGGGCGAAATTAGCCCCCTCCTGGTTTTCCCCAGACAGCTCAAAAACGAAGAGGCACAGAACAGGAAACTTACAGTACCTTATTCCTAATCAATTTGACATATATGACCAAATTTTTAAATTAAGGTCATGTCAGGTCAAGGAGCTATTAAAGGTCAAGTGGCCCGACCTCAAAACCTAAAATCACGCGTTTGAAGCGGCACCCAGGGAACATAAGCGAACTGATCAGTTTGAAACTTCCACAATATAATAGGGTTATTAGGGTCTACAAATCTGCTATCTCGGAATTTTTATATTGTTGACCTAAGGTGGGGTCAATTTTTTGGTCACCCGATTATGTCTATGCTGAAAAAATAGAATGGGCTCGATTTCAGTAAATACTGGAAAGATAAAGCTGTAAATCCTCAAACTGTGTATTCTTTTCACGATCTTGACCATCAAGTTGAGTTTTTGAGCATATAACCTCTCAAAGGTCATTCCAGGTCACGGGAGCATAGAGTGATTGTTTTGCTAATAACTTATCACTGAATCGAGATAAAGCTCATATTTTGCTTGAATTGTGCTTATACTGTCACGGGGAGTCGATTGATGTGCAGCATGACCATACCAGGTCACTTTGTGACCCTGACCCAGCTCGAGGTCAGGTCATTTTCGCTATTTGACCTGGCAAGATCCTATTATACATCATTCTATTTGCCACGATAAGAGGAACCCAATGATGCATAAATATTTGCTCTAGCTCCCCTGAGGGCAGATGTAGAGAGAGAAACGTATACTGCTCTGTTGTCAGCCCATGGAACCTTTTTTACCTATGCTGATCTCAATATTGACCTGAAATAAAAATACTCCTTATAATTTTGCTTCGTCTTGTCAAGAGCTTTCGAGTGCCGCCCATAATTTTCCTTTAGTTTTCTTAGGGAATGAGATACGGAGGGGAGGGGCGAAAAACGCCCCCCAGCGGGCACGTCATGCCAGGGACCACAGCGGGGCGCGTGTTAACCTATCCTCAGGCGTATTGCACTAATTAGGATTAATTGAATAACTTTAAAAATGAATTCAGATTATATTTTAGCATCATCTTTATTTTTTATTGCGGCTTGCCTAGGCATCCCAAAAGAAATAATAAATATAATAACAAATAAATCAAAATCCCAAATACATTAAAGATAACTTTGAAAAGCTAAATCCACTTCATACACCTTAAAACTAAGCACCAGCGTCTCTGTCCACAATATTATGATTCCAGGTCAACAAATTCTACCCATAAACAAAAATTAAACTGCACGAAAGCGCTGAAAATGCACTATCACTTAAAAAATACCTACACAATCTAATTTAAGAATTCAAATAATCCAAACATCTAAACATTCATCGAAACAATTGATCCTACGGTATCTTTCTGGACCACTACACTGTAAAAAAAGTTGAGCATCCAGAAGGTGCTAATCAGACAGCAAAAAACTACCGATTTTCGCTGCTAGTTTTAAGCCAATTTTCGAGGTGCTAAATGTTTTTGGTGCTAATTTATCCATTTAGCACCACCTTTTTCGTTAACATGGTGCTAATATTATGAATTTAGCACATGAAGTGCTGAAATTTTAGCAGCTCTAGGATGCTAATCCAATTAGCAGCAAGAGGGAGCTGTAAAAAACTAGCACCGAGCTAGTTTTTTAGTAGCCTAGAAAAGTGAGAATAGCACCCAGATTTTTAGCTTAAAAATAGCTCTTCTGAGGCGGAAAGTGCTAAATTGAACCATCTCAGCAGCACCACAGCGCACCAAAAATTCCACATATACTAAAATGAGCCTTTAAAGAGCGAATGCATACATTTTAAGCACGAAATTTATATTTAGTTGTTGTCAGCATCAAGTTAAAAATTGGCTGGCCCACTCTTTTTGTGCCGGTGGCGACGCACCTGCATTAGGTCATCCAACGGGTCAACATCTAACGCCTTTGCCAATATCAGCCCCCCCGCTTTAGCCCAGAATTGTTCTGTGTGTTTGTAAAAACAATTGGTAAACAAAATAATGGCGTGGATTATGCACAGGATGAAAAGGCTGGTGGATAAAATAAGGGATATCATACTAAGGTACCCTAGAAAATGTACTTAAAAGGCGGAGCAGCACTGGAAAGGTTGACAAGATGATTTTAATAAAATGATCTTTATCTGCCTCCTCAGTAACTTACGCAACAGCCCAGACGTCAAACTAAGCGAGTCAATGCAAATTCCCCAACACAGACCCACCATGAGCAAAGCAGGAAGCTCGTGGCTCATCACAAAATGTATCGCATAAATATGGTTCCAGTCCTCATAACTATTATCTATATCTATTTTTTACCATCACATTGAAGACTAACACTAGGCCCCTCCCCTCCCTCCCAATCTCCCCCGTGAAATGATATGTTCATTGTTGAGGAAGTGTTGCAGTGCGAGAAGACCGTAACTATCAAATGGACGTGCAATATTAAAAAATATGTGCTGTGTTTTTGGTGTTTGTGCTTAGTCGTGATCATACCATGAGGTGAAACTGTCGTCTTTTATAGTTTTAATTCCTAAAAAATTCTAACATATAATTTTTGGCAGATAATGATCATTTTTATAACAATTACCCCACACAAATTCAAACACTAAATCCCAGAACATCAGCCCCTTTGTCAGGCAACGTGTATCCCCAAGGCTTCGAGTCAGGCTAAGTGCCAAAAAATGCGTCTAATTTTCCAACGTCAGGTATGAGCACACAAGAGGGACATCTCGAAGGAACGGGTAGAAATTTAGTAACAGTACGGTAAATAAATGTTCCACCCCCAACGTCATAGGCACAAGTTCCGAGGGCAGGGGGCATTGACCCCAATCTTTGGACTAGGGCGCAGTGCACCGCTCCCCAACTTTAAGCCGATTCTGGACATTTTCCGTCAACAAATTGTGATAGGTACATAGGCGTAGGAAGAGAGGGCAGGGGTCATCGCCCCATCAAATATTGGGCTCAAAAATTCCTGATCTCATCTGAAATGGGAGGAAGTCGGACATTTGTTATAAACAGCCGGTATAGAAAACAACGAGGAGTCCAAATCCGAAAGTTTTTAGCCCTGGCATGGGAAGTTTCTTGTCAGCTTCAGGTTGAAGTTTGGCTACCCGCCCCTCATATTCTGGAGGTTTCTACGCCTGTGGGTAGGTAGAATCACGTTCACCGCCACCAGCGCTGAAGACTTTTGCCCTCTCGACATAAAAATATTTCTACGCCTATGCTTAACTTTCCAGGCTCTCTACAAATAGGTATCTACATGACCAGAAAATTGACTTTCAATAATATTATTGCAAGTGGTGGATCCCGAGGGGAAAAATAAACATTCCCTCCCAACCACTGGATTTGGTTTCTTTTCTTCTTAAATAATATTTTTCCACAATTTTGGATCCCCTGACCTCCCCCAAACCATCCACTTACCTATTGGGGGAGCTTAATTGGACGATGAGAGCATTCTTCTCTGCGAGTTACCTTAAGGCTGTGCTATTTCAGACATCGAGGCAAAATTAACCTGTGTTCATATCTGCGATCAAACTCGATAAATGTATATCCAGTATGTCCACTTACCTCCAGACTTTGGTCTTCACGGGCTTTCGCCCACGCGCGCAATGACTATTATTGACAGACCAGCCCTTGGTGAACGATGGCGGTTGGCTGACCACGAGGACGCGGCGCGTGCACGCGGCGCGTGCACGCGCCATGGTAAATTAAGCACCAATTAGTGCTTAAAGTTCCCGTCAAAATCAATTAAGATGCTCAGACATAGCACTTTAAGACTATTCAAGCCGGAAATGCACGCGCGCGCACTCGCTTGCGCGCGTTTTTTTCAGGGGAATCGGAAAGATGCTAGAAAAGCATACCTTGTGGGTGACCAGGTGCTGAAAAACAGCAGCACGCTAGCACATAATTATATGAGAGAAGCTAATTTGTAAAAATAAAGCCGCAAATGTTATATTCAAGCACTATCTGGCTCTTTAGCTCCCATTTATGCTGCTAAATGCATGCTATAGCACGCATTTAGCATATGGTGGTACTCAACTTTTTTATAGTGCCATGCGAACTTCCCTGAAAATAGCATCGTGCGTCATAACAAACAACAAGTATCATCCAGAAAAATACTGCAATTTGTACAACAAACCTGACTTCCCTAGAACCTAAACCACCCCACCTCTCTCCCCAACTTTTAATATCTTTCTGTGCACCAATATACCCAGCTCTCCGTCTTCCGCCCCGCTTGCAAGCAATCAAGAAACTCCGAGGAAGAGCCTCACGAGGGCGCTGGAATTGTTGGACTGAGTGACTGACCGCTTCCACCGCTCCCCTAGTCATTTTTCTGGGTAGTGATAGCATTCGCGACTGACCCAACATGCCCAGCAAAACAGTTATCAAGAAAAAGAAGAGCGATGTATCGTTGTAGTTGTATTTCTAGTAAAATAGAGGTCTGAGGGGTCATGGGACGACTATTTCGGCCATAACATCCTGATAGTTGCCGTAGCCGGAGGCAGGGTCGCCGAGATGGGGGCTCCCACACCCCATCTCGGCGACCCCATCTCATAAAAAATGTACGGTATTTTTTTCAACAAGATACACTGATTTTTTAAATGCTGCAGCTTAGGAGGGGTTTTTCCTCATGGCTGTCTTTTAGAAACGTAGTAAAACAAACAGCCCTATCTGGTAAAACATTGACTCTCAGATTGATGCCTGCAAATTCTGCACCAGAATCTGTCGATATTTGTGTGGCTTTTGTGGCAAATAGTGTCGGAAGATAGGCAGATCACCTCTTTCGCACTTTTGACTATTAATATTCACTTTTGATTATCAGCCACTTTACAAAGCAGTCGGTATACGCGGCTACACGCCTTGCTAATATGGGTAGATGTCCCATGTCGTTTTAGCCCGAGGGAGAGTCGTTTCCGGGCTTCAACTTGGCCAACCAGTGCAATCACGCTGAACGCATTGAAAAGCAGAATCCTGCTCGAATTCCGTTGAACGGCAATTTCCGGCAAATCAGGTTAGAAAAGTAGACGGCTTCACTGGGCATGTGATGTCCGTATTTCGGCATTTGCAGCGAAGGCAGCCAATTGAAGCGGCAGACGCCACAGGTGTCACTGCGCACAGGTGGCGGGTAATGAGCTTCAGCTGCAGCTGCACGAGTCTGCTTCACATCGGCGCATTTTCACAGATGGCACAATTGGAACGTGAATATTTAACGTTGGTTGTACCCGCCTGAACGAATCAGCACACCGGTCGATAAGCGCGTCTCTTCTCCACAAACACACCACTCATGTAATTGGACGTGCTTCAGAAGTGGATCACCACTAATATGCAGATGTATGTCACGCAGGGTGAAACCGCAGGGAAGCAGCGCTCACCAGAGCTGACTGGCAGTTGATGGCCGTTAAGTAGTGTCCCTCTACAACGCAGATGCCCGCCGATTCTGCAGCTCCGTGAGTAAAAGCTGAGACGGGCAAACCGCAGTGGAATTAGTTGTGGCGGACGGTACTGTCGATGTCTGATGCAATAGACACGGTGCAGGACAGTCAAGCAGCACATTTTGCTGGAAAAACAAACCAACGAGAGCTGAGCTGTATTCTATAACCAAGCTTAACACAAAAACTAACCAGGCAAACATGACTCTCAGTCAAACAGCTCCATTCATCCCTGAAAATCATGGTGACAGTCCTGCGTCTATACCAAGATTTGTTGCGACAAGTAGAACGCTGCATTTGGGTCCAATGGAAAAAATCTATTTTTGTTTATAATGTTTGTCCCACGTGGCAACACCACGGAGCGTATAAACACCGGGTGCCGGATCACAGACATGTTTAACACGCGCATTGACGGGGTCTGAGTCACCTTCGCATTGACGGGGGCGGGTACCCGCCGCCCCTAAGATGTCAGAACCACGGTAGGTAGCGAAAACGGTAAACGGCGTTGGGCTCCCATCCACTTCTCCATCGAAAATGTTTGAACCATTTTTTGTCAGGTCACAATTAAGGTCACGAGAGGTCAAAACATGCCCGTCAAAGGATAACATGTAATTCGTTTTTCGGCCATTAGATCTGAACAAGTAAAGATAGAGCAAAACGACTTGAACTATATGAATTCTCTTAGCAAGCCGAATCGAATGATATATAATTTGACCTTGCTTGGTCAAATAAGATTTGACCTGACCTGAGGTCAGTTCGGGGTCAAATTATATACAATGCATATCATTAGAACCGCAAAGCCCAGGCGAGCCTAATGCAGCTAAAATAAATGCTCTATCACCATCCGTTGCGGGTTATTCCGTAAAAAATTTCCCATGTATTTCCAATGGAGAGGTCATGCCTCGTACCTGACCTTAGGTCATCGATATAAAATACCGGAACAAATTTTAGAGAACTCGGTGGGGCCATTATGTGATATGAGTTTCAATCGGATAAGTTCACCCTGCTCCGACTTATGCTATCTTAAACTTTTTAGGTCGGGTCACTTGAACTGTACTGGTAACCTGACCTGAGATGACCTAACCTTAAAATTTTCACAGAAGTTGTAAAAATGATGAGGGAAAAGGTATAGTGGCGGGCTACGCGCCGCCGTTTTTTCCTATCTCCGAAAAACCCGGGGCGGGTCCCCCGCCAATCTGTTAATATCCGTCACATGACGTGTTTTGAGTCTTTTCAGATGATGATGAGGTGAGAGTGACTTAACCCGCGCCCCACCGGGTGTCCGGCGCCACCCACCTTCGCCCCACCGAGGGCCATCGATGCCCCCCTCTAACTCCGAAAATATGGGGGTTAGCGCTAATCTGCAAAGTGCATTGGAAATCTTGCGCGAATTCAGTAAGACATAATTTACATGTTTAAGCGCTCAGGTCAATGGTTTGACCTCCAGAGGTCAAGTTAGGTCAAGATCGGCTATTTTCACTCAAATATGCAATGCTTGAGCAAACTGGGCATAACCTCTTATGCCATTAGAGCTATTGAGATCTGGTAAAGTACAATTGATAGGAAAATGCCACAAATTTTCCCGTTATGCGGAACGTAAAGACCTTCCACCAGTGGTTTGACCTCCAGAGGTCACCTCGTGACCTAATATGACCTGAGGTCACTTAAGGTCAGAAAGTGACCTTGTTTTATATCAAATGAAAGCCCGTGACGAGACATACACGATGAATTTTGAATCAGCGCTCTAGCTTAATTAGGTCAAAAGTTATTGTCAAAATACTGTTTTTGACCCCTGGTGACCTTGGATGACCTCGGATGGGTCAAAGGGCAAATATGGCCCCTGGGATCCGTGAAAGGGTGTCCAAGAACGTTTTTTTCTGAGCAAGACGAGCATTTTCAATCGTTTTTGTAACTTTTAGATCATAAGACAGCTTTTCCCCATGCTTTTTTAATGGGAAAGGTCACCTCGTAACTTGACCTCAGGTCACAAAATAAAACAATCCCGGATATACACCTTGTAGACCCTGGAGGGGCCATAAAGTGTAGGAAGTTTCAAATCCATGGACTTAGAAATGTAACTCTTATAGAGCTCAAAAGTTGAAGTGAGGTGACCTTGGTTGACCTCACCTGGTAACCTGACCTTGGGTGACCCGGGGTAAACAATTTCAGGGACGGTGGGAAAATGATGGGGTGAGAGGTAGAACTCTCAACCGCGGTGCTGCGCCTCGTCGTTTTTCTGCTATCCCGGAAAAACCTTAGGGGGCCATCGATAGCCCCGGTGGGATGAGGGTTAAGATGTGAGCATGATTTTTGAGAGTTCCACGTGGGCACACCACAGTGCAGACTAACAGCGGGCGCTGAATCACTTATTATGATGATGAGGTGAGGGTGGCTTAAGATGAGAGCATGATATTTTGTGTGTCAAGCGTGGAAACACCACAAAGTCATCTGACCTTGGGTGCTGAGCCACAGACAAGTTAAATATACGTTACCAATAACCATAAGCATCGCCACCGGCAAAAAAGGGGGGGCAGCCAAACTTCAACCTGATGCTGACAAAACATTTTCCATGTCAGGACCAAAAACTATGCGAATTTGGGCTTCTCATCGCCTGCCGCGACGGCTGGTTATAAAAAAGCCCGAGTTTCTCCAATTTTGACTGAGATCAGGAAATTTTTGCGCCGTCATCCATTACTTAGTTATTCAGTTTGAACAATTTACCCCACATATTTCCAATCGAAAAGTCATGGCTCATACCTGACCTTGGGCCATTGATATAAAGAATCCCGAACAATATTTTGTAGTACCTGGTCCATTATGTGATATGAATGTCAGACCCGAAGATAAATACTGTTTTCTACTTATACTATTCTAAACTGTTTCAGAGGTGAGGTCACATGTCCCACCTAACCTGCAATGGTGACCTGACCTGAAATGATCTGGGCCCAATTTTTTTAGAAAAAAGTTTCAACATAATCGGAAAAACGTGACATGACATGGCATAAGTATGATCAGAAGAAAACGGCGGCACATAGCACCGCTGTTTTTTCAGGTTTCAGGATGGCATAAAACGGCGGCGCATAGCGCTGCCGTTTTATGCCATCTCTGAGAGGGGCCATCATTGAGAGGGGGCGACAACCCCCCCCGTCAATGCCCGTGTTAAAGTCCCATACAGCACAAAAACACTGCGGACACTGCCGCGGATAGCGACGAAGGCGGGTCATCGCCACCTCAGTTGTCGTGGCGTCATCGTCATTAACGACCTTGACCTCAGGTCGGGTTCTGTCCTTGTTTAAATCCATTTTATCGATGCTACCTGACGTGCCTGAGCTAATAACTTTCCACCGAAACACGTGTTCTCGGATTATTTGTTTGGTGAGGATCGTGCGACTGTGCGACTGATTCTCTAGTTGTTTTCACCTTCAGCTGCTTCATCTCTCAGACGGGACCGAGTGAAAATCCTCCTCGCCGCCGCCGGCTCAAGTTAAATACATTCTAGTATTAATGCTTATGGGACCGCAAAATAAATTCGTTAATTTAATGCCAGCCCTCTCCATAAAAATGACTAAACATCAAGAGTGGACCTCTGGCGTCTCTCTCTCTCTCTCCTCTCTCTCTCTCTCTCTCTCTCTCTCTCTCTCACATCTAATTCATCAGGCGCATCCTGTAGTTACCGGGAGCGTTTCCACGCCATTAGTGTGAGTCGCCGGATGACGGTGTTGGAGCCGGCGTCCTGGGCCGGCAAAAACACACCCCAATGGCGAGTCGGCACGCTGGCGATGATGGCCATGATGGAAACAAGCGATTACCGGCCACATCTCCTGGCTGCATCTGACCACGAGAGTAACATCTGAGACTGAAGCAACGTAAGGAGAATGGTGTTTGGGGTTGGTTTTATGGCCCAAGCTATTGCAACTTTGAAGTGAGTTGATAATCATTCGGGTTTATCCATGAAACTGCTAACGTTATGTATATCAATAAAGCATGGCAAGCCTTAAGAGCGTTGGAAATCGTATCAAGGGTCAAATCCAGATCATATCACGACTACCACTGGTATATTATGATGAGGCATGAGCACACATGAATTGTGCTGTGGGATCATTCGGCTGTTGGACTGGGTCACGTTCTCCAGCCATTCTCACTGGATGCAAAATAGAAGTTGTGTCAGCTTTCAAATTTGCAGTTTATTGATAATTTCATATGTATACACTCGTAAGTAGATACTCATACCAACTGAGCCGCCCCGGTAGCTCAGTTGGTGGAGCGTTGGGCTCCGGCCCGCAGCTCAGGAACATGCAGTGGCAGTGCACGTATGCACGGGCTTAGAATCGGTTCCCCTGAGACGCTCCGGCTCTTAATAGTTTACCCGACGTAAGTCGGCTGGCAAATGAATGGTGAGAAGGGTGACCTGAGCGGGGCGGCCACCCCTGTGCTTTGTGGGACGTTAAACTTTGGCTTCTAAATCAACCCTTCATTGTAGGAATTGCTCGTTCGGGTGGTGGGGTCGGGGTCTCCGTGACAAGTCCCTTGATGACTTTAGTGAGACTCCAACTCTAGCAGCCGTACTGGCAACAACTTAGACAAAATTTATAAAAAAGATAAGTATAACGTTTGGTACGCACAGTGAAGCGAGGACAGCGGATTTTTTAGTAGACACCCCCGCCCCAGTCTAGTCTTCCATGGTGGCTGGAGAACCATACAAATAAAAAACTACCTGCCAGCCACTATTGAGCTGTCAGACCCGATCACCAGCATCGTAATCAGACGATGACTGCAAAATGCCGCATAAGCTGGGTGATATGTCAAGGTCGCATCAGAAGAGGATCTTGGCTAAATCCGAAGTTCACATGTCAAGATCATTTCAGGATATTAAAAGCTAATGGCTACGCTGTCTTCGGTCATGTGACATATATCACGTTATGCTATAATTAACTGCGAGTGCGCAGCACCCGCAAGGTCTCTCCGTACAAATGTATGCGATTTCAAATATAAGCGAAACTGCCGGACCAGGCCCCATCGTTACGCGAATAGAAAGATTAGATATCTGCAAGCAAGTGCAGTACAGGAATGAAATTATCAGTTATAAGCAGCGGTATCATTTCAATTCAATGTGTAGCTTAATCAAACACTCAATTTGATAATTAATTTAGCACCTTATTACTCAGCACTTACTTCACAGTGTCTAAAAGGAAGAAATAATTCAATTTCTCATTAAAATATTTGCCTGCTACTTTTACTTGCACTCAAATTGGCTGTAAGCACGATATTCATCTGCCGCGACGGGACTCACTGTGCGGTATCTTCCGTTCACATCATAAAATAACGACTTAAATAAAACAGCATTTAAGTCACTCTCTGCTTGCTAACGTCAAGCAGAAGTTTCTGCCTAGTAATCATCAATGAAAGCGTTTTACTGGTCGAGGTATCCATAGGTTTATTGATGGAGAAAATCCTAAGCGCCTCGGAAAGGTTGATGTCACCCGCCTGAAATGTCTCTTTCCACCTCTTGCTACAGGACACGAGTATTGGTGGCACCGCGATAGTATTTAGCGTCCACCTAATAGTTTTTCCGCCCAAAAGAGGCGCCCCTTGCCAGGCTGGTGCTTTCTCCCCCGTTCAGAAATCCCGGATTTGTCTATGAAATCTTCGCTGTTTGCTAAGGCCACAGTCACAGGTCAAGGTAAAACCCCCATTTCCAGCTAAACAGCTCCTAGGTTTCGCCATAGCGTACCCTATGGTGCATATACAATGCGGTTACATGAAAGATGACCTTAAATCACATCGATCCCAAGTTTTCAAAAGACACAGTATGGGTCTTTCTCTCCATGGTCTTAGTGTGATTGCAGATATTTTTTTTACTTTTTACACGTAATCAGAGCATAGACCCGTAGGTCCCCGGCATAGCCCAGATTAGGCTTTTATGACCTGACTATTGACCTCGAAGATCACTTGGTCAATGAGACTTCATTATGATATAGATCGCTAAGCCTCCGTAAACTCCGTGCGGAAGTTTCCATTCACAGTTTGGTTTTTGAAATATCGGTGCGGGACTTTTGAACCCCTCACCAGTGCGTGGTACTGTCAGAACCCTCACCAGTGCGTATTACGGCCACGACCCTCACCAGTGGCGGATCCAATAATTAATTGGGGGGGGGCTAGGGGGTTCGAGCCTTACCCGCCAGTACCTCGTGCAGCCCCTTCGCCTATGTGTTAACTATAGGGGCTCGGTCATTTGGGGAGAGCTTGAGCCCCTATAGGGGAGGGCTCAAGCTCTCCAACTGGATTCGCCACTGAACCTCACCAATGCGAGTGCTAACCCTGTGGATCTATGAGAATGTGTTAATACACATGCACAGGGGAAAATAGGGGTTAATTTGTGTTTCTCTGTCGCCGACACAGAAGCCCCGGCTAACTTTGGTCACGCAGTCACGACACTAACTAAGTCACAAAGAGGTGCCAAACAAGTCACACAGAGCAAGGAGTAAGCAAGTAAGTCGGGAGCAATCCACAATGAAAATAACTGAGCAAACCAACGAGATACATTTTCCTCGGTTGTATTTTATAGGACGTAAACGCAACGGAAAGTATCTAAGCAGATGATCTGAGAGATCTTTCATTCCTCAATCATGTGTTGTGAAAAGCCGATTCTGCTCCACCCGACGTGAAGCAAGAGCTGAATAGCCATAGCGGTGGAAGAAACGGGTTGCACCAAAAATATATTTTGCTGGTTGAAATGATATTTAATTCAAATGGGAAATTCGGACCTTAAGCTCCTAACTCGATTTAATTGGCAAAAGCATAAATTTCGCCTCATTAATAGGCTTGCCCGCACGGGAAATGTATAATAATATTTGGGATTTTAGGGCGCAGTCATAGCGTATTCCTTGCGTATACCTACCTATAACTCTAAATAATATTTCTCAGTAGGAGTTTCAACAAGTCAAGGGGTGAAGCCAGATGGTTATGCCTTCAAAAGTTCTTAACCAGTAAATTCTTACACAAAACAGAAGCCAACATTGGGCGTTTCACATCACATACCTTGGTCGGCGAAAAACATAACATAAAAGTTGGTATTTTTAATATATGATTTTTGAGGGCCCTTCGGCTGGAGACTGCCCTAAAAGAGATTTTAATGTAGGTGATCTTTTCATATATCGCATTCTTTCGATGTGGTATTCTAGGCAACTCACAAAAAGATGGCTCACGCACCTTGACCTCATATGATTGCGAGAGGGATAATGAACCATTCACATTGTATTCTGATGAGGTTGCCTTGAATCTGGTACACTTTGAACACAATTTTCAGAACGTTTACCTAAGGCCTTTAAGCCTAAGCTGGTACAAGTCATTGAAACCTAATGAAAGAATACCAAAGTAAGGTGCACGTCTCCGAGACAGGGTATCTGCTTCGTCAGTTGTAAACCCCCAGTTCAGGTTCAGAGGCTCTTTCCGAATGGGCGTAATCAGATATCAGAAATCCCTCCCTATCAGTTGGGCGCTGGCAATTCCATGTCACGTTAGCGATTGGAAAGCCATTACAAATGAACAACTATGAATGAGTGTTAGAAGCACCGGCATATTTTCAGTACAAGTGGTGGGCATTTTGCCCACCAGTCCCATGCTATGTCCACCAGTGAACGGCCCTGGACGGACCAGCGCCTACCACTCACCATCATCTGATGCTCTAAGAGTGCCCTTTTAGTGGGAATTTGTGCCCTTTTCAGCCGAATGCCCACCAGTCCCAATTCCTTAAAATATACCTGAGAAGCACCCAGTGCCAGCTAACTCAAATCAAAGAAAACTGTTATTGGGAATGAGTGAGGCATTTGGAAACCTTATCATGCGGTACCGAGCTAAAATCACCGTAACTCTTTCCAGACTGATATCACGACACGTGTTCTATGTTACGTGACCGCAACTCATGACCTGACATAAGACTTACGACCTGTATGCTATTTGGAAAGAGCAAAAGATGAATGAATAAATCTAACCATTATGGCGGTGCGTAGCCACCACCACCGGAAAAGCCGAGGAGGGCCGTAAATCAAACCGACCCTGCACAGCTTAAAGGGAGTGAGCCGCATTCACAATTAAAACGGGAGATGGATGAAGACCATTGCAAGCAAGAGTATGGCGTATCTCTGCCCGGACTGGAGTGAGTCGGTCCAGTTCAGCAAATCCGAACTCAGCACTGGGTCTGAGAACTGTAGCAGTTGACGAGTCCGAGATACGGCACTGTTTTCACAGCTCCCCCCCCCACCCCTCCCAAGACATTCGCTATTGACGGGACTAGACACAACAATGGTTCTGTTGACAAAATTAGCCATCCTTTTGACCAGGACGCGGCCGCTAAAGTAGGGAAGGCTGGTTGCTCGAGACGCTAGTATTGTTAACACGCACATTGACGGGGGTCTGTGCCACCTTCACTTTGACGGGGGAGGGAACGGGTACCCGCCCCCCCTTCTAAGATCTCGAGAACCACGCTAGGTAACGAAAAATGGTAAATGGCATTGGGTACCCCATTTACTTCTCAATCGAAAATATTTCAACATATTTTGTCAGTTCACGTTTAAGTTCACTAGAATTCAAAACATGCCGTCATTCGGATAACATGTAAATGAAGGTTTTCGGTCACTGCATCTGAACAAGTAAACATACAGGAAAACAATTTAAAACATTGGAATTCTCGAAGCTAGCCGAATCGAATGATATATAATATGGCTTTGCTAGGTCATATCAAGGATTTGCCCTGACCTGAGGTCAGGTCAAGGTCAAATTATATAAGATTTATATCATTATAACCACAAACACGAGAAGCATAATGAAATCAAAATAAACGCTCGATCACCATCCGTCATTAACACGCGCATTGACGGGGGCGGGTACCCGCCCCCCTCGGGTTTTTCGAAGACAGCAGAAAAAACGGCGGCGCTTAGCGCCGCCGTACTTGGCATACCTTTTCCCTCATCATTTTTACAACTTCTGTGAAAATTTTAAGGTTAGGTCATCTCAGGTCAGGTCACCAGCACAGGCCAAGTGACCCAACCTCAAAAAAGTTTAAGATAACATAAGTCGGAGCAGGGTGAACTTATCCGATTGAAACTCATATCACATAATGGCCCCACCGAGTTCTCTAAAATATGTTCTGGTATTTTTATATCGATGACCTGAGGTCAGGTACGAGGCATGACCTCTCCATTTGAAATACATGGGAAAAATTGCTTTTACGGAATAACTCAGTAACGGATGGTGATAGAACATTTATTTTAGCTGCATTAGACTCGCCTGGGCTTTGCGGTTCTAATGATATGCATTTTATATAATTTGACCCTGACCTGACCTCAGGTTAGGTCAAATCCTTGATTTGACCTAGCAAGGTCAAATTATATATCATTTGATTCGGCTTGCTGAGAGGATTCATAGAGTTCCAGTCGTTTTTCTCTATCTTTCTTGTTGGGGTGGGTGTGGATGACCTTGTTCCCCGGCGTCGCAGCCCTGAAAAGCCACCCAAACCCTGTGGCGCCTGCGTTGCTAATTATTATCTTTACTTGTTCAGATGTAATGGCCGAAAAACTTAATTTACATGTTATCCCTATTACGGCATGTTTTGACCTCTTGTGACCTCAAATGTGACCTGAGAAAAAAATGGTTCAAATGTTTTTGATGGAGAAGTGGATGGGCAGCCCAACACCGTTTACCGTTTTTCGCTATCTACCGTGGTTCTCGAGATCTTAGGGGGGCGGGTACCCCCCCCCGTCAAAGCGAAGGTGGCTCAGACCCCCGTCAATGCGCGTGTTAAGCTATTCTGTTAAAAATTTTCCAGGTATTTCCAATGGAGAGGTCATAGCTTCGCACCTGACCTTCGGACATTGATATCAAAAACACCGGAACACATCTTAAAGAACTCGGTGGGCCCATTATGTGATATGAGTTTCAATCGGATAAGTTCACCCTGTTCTGACTTATGCTATCTTAAACCTGAACTTTTGAGGTCAAGTCACTTGACCTGTACTGGTTACTTGACCTGAAATGATCTAACCTTAAAATTTTCATAAAATTTTTAGAAATAATGAGAGAAAATGTATGCCAAGCACGGTGGCGCTAGGCACTGCCGTTTTTGTGATGTCTGCGAAAAACTCGAGGGGGACGGGTACGCGCCCCCCGTCAATGCGCGTGTTCAATATTTTCCGGTGGCGAAACCGCTAGAACATGTTCGATGAAGAATACGAAAACCCCTCAGCAGCCTCTGTGACATGCGGCTTGCATTGCCAGTGAAACCACGCCCCTTTTCTGGAGCAAATACGTTTAATAAAAAAATCTGCGGCACTTCTACTAGCGATACGTTTTGTCATTAATGAGATGACGTTCACTTTACCAACATGAGCGGAGCTTACACTCAATGTCACGACAAAATACAAAAACACTGAAAAACTCACCCAAAAAACGAAATGTTTATATTTTCCAAACCAGAAACATCATCACTCACGCTGACAGCACTACTGGCAGCGTGTCGAAGCCCACTAGCTACTCGCCTAGACCGCTTGGCAAGACGTGTGCGTGTTGAATTGTGAACCTCGATGGCGCCACCTCTGACAGCCATACATTATACCACAATGTGCCGTTCTCTTCACCAGCTACAAACAATTGAGGTCTACCACGTCACGTCGAGTGGTTATGGGCCAAGTGGCGCTGGAGCCGACGGAATACTGGAAATAAGGATATAAACCAATCAAGTGTAAACTACTTTCGGTCAATATCATACTATTCAGTTGATAGATTTCGCAGCGCTGAGCAGAGGATCATGATAATAAGCTGACAAGATATACCACCGGTATGACGAGTATATACAAGTACAAGTACGACCGGTATGACCTGTCTCCTCGAATACTGTATGCAAAATTGAGCTAGTACACTGATGTCATACAGGAATTGCGTGAGATAGCCGGTTGGGTGAGAGACTCTAGGCGAGGGAGACCAGGTGAGAGACACCTGATGAGTGCGACTCACCAGGTCCATCAGCTGAGACAGTCGCAGTCCCAGCTTCACCGTAACCCTGTCACTGGAGTTGGAGACGGGTCGGATCAGTCGGTTGTAGTTCGAGAGCAGGTCATCGTACAGCCGTTTGGCGTCTGGGTTAGTCCTCACCGCCGGCACCGCGCACCAGAGCAACAGTAACAGCGTCAACACCGCCTGACGCACGGACGGAGCACGCCCGGCCGGCAATCCAACCCCCAGCAGCAGCGTCATCACACTGCGGTGACAGCTTTGAACGGGCGGAAGCCGTCACAACTCACGGCCCATTGAACTGTGGGCGTTGCTCAGTGGCACGGGCGGCTCCCACCCCTCGGCACCTCCGTCTGATTGGAGACGCCCGACAGCAACCGCCTTCCGGCTCGTCAGGCGCGCAACTGGCGGCCCATCGCCAGTGACACCTACCGGTGATTCGCCGAACTATACTCGCTGATGGAACTCTCGATCCCCGCAGTCTGCTAATGTCATTACATTATCAGGCGGTTGCGGTAAAACCCAAGGGACACTGTGACTGTCGACCGGTCATACTGATGCTATAAATGGAAATAAGAAATAAAAAATGGAGATATGGCTAAAAAATACTGTCTGGGAGCAGTATAAAAACCCTCTCCCAAAAGAACATGTAAATCTCAGTCACTAAACAACTTTTGCGTGACCAGAGTTGAGCTGTTGTACAAATTATATTAGGTTCTTTTCTTTATAATGTCACTCAATACAAGTTCTAGTATCCCTAGAAGAGAGCCCAAAAGTCCCCTATGGTATGAACAAGTCACTGGCCGATTTGGACGACACAAACTTCAATTAAATCTTTAAACATTTGTTGCGTTTTCGAAATGCGAATACCAAGGGTGTGGAGGAGTCTTGAAAACTAAATAATCCAGATTTTTCACCAACTAAACAATCTTATTGCATCATTTGTAATCCATTCAACAGCAAACTGGTATAAATGTGCAAACTTCTTAAATTATACTATCTTACTCGGGTGAGTCAACTCATGTTTTCATTAGAAAAGCAGCTTGGGTACCTTAGTGCGTTTCAATTCAGGAAACAATAATTCATAGAGAATTTGAAAATTTCTCAGATTATGTTTCAGTCCATATTACCCCAAGATCTCAAGTTTTGGTGATGTACATACATACTTGACCTTTGGGACCAAAGCAGGGGTATGGATTTCCGAAGACCATTGGGTGAGTAAAGGCCTGACAAATGTAAATAGTCATAATATAAAAGGCAATAACATAATACTATATTTGCTTGAGCCATCACACAGTTATTTTGAATCCTGAAAATGATAAACAATACAATTTAAATGGTATTTTTCACTAACTCCATGTTTCATAGTGGATGCCGGTGCACACCCAAAGTTCACACCCCTGCACAGTACCGCTCATTAACCCGCGCCCAAGTGGGCCTCTAAGCCACCTTCGCCCTGTTGGGGTGTTTAAACACACGTCCTCGAACTGGCCTACGGGATGAAACGAAAGTTGGATAGCTCATACAAATTCGTAAAAAACTACATTTGTCACTTTTTGGCTTAGTTCAATATTGAGGTCATAACAGGTAAAAAAGTTGGCATTTTGAGAAAAGTTTTTGGGCTCTAGCATCTGACAAATTTTAGTTAGAATAATTTTGTAGGCACTATTCGCTTCCTCTAGTCACGGCGAATTGAATGCTTTATGATCTGACCATACTAGGTCAAAACACAAAAATGGCCTGACCTCAGGTCAGTTCAAGGCCACTTTTTGACCTCACTTAGTCAATATGCATATCGATCGAGTTGCTTAAAAACTGCTTGAGTATCTCCTGATGACCTCTCACAGGTCACTGATAAAAAATGCAGCATGAACCTGGAAAGGGGTCCAGGATACTTTGATTTGGAAATTATGAAGGTATCATCAGCTTTATCTACACAAATACAGCCCAATTTATGTTTTTACCATGTATTTCCAATGGAGAGGTCATGGTCCGTACTTAACCTTAGGTCATCGATATGAAAAATCCCGGAACATATTTTGTAGAACTCGGTGGGGCCACTGTGTTATAAGTTTCAATTTGATAAATTCAACCATTTCTTACTTATGCCACCTTAAAAATTTGTTAGGTGAAGTCACTTGACCTGCAATGGTGACCTGACCTGAGGTGACCCAAGCTTAAAATTTTGGGGAAAGTTTCGGAATCGATCAAGGATAAGGTGTGCCAAGTACGGCGGTGCGAAACGCCACCATTTTTTGTGCCGGCGGAAAAACCAGAGGGGGTTATTCAAACACCCCCACCGGGACAAGGGCTAAGGTCCGAAAAATAACTCATCGCTATTCGAGACCGTTCAGCTACCGTTTCCACTGACATGTGAGCGGCCCATACAGCTCAAGGGTAGAGTATCCATCTTCTGAGCTAAGGGTCTCGGGCTTAAATCCCGGACCCGCTGGACGAGGTGTGCGTTTCCGCGCTTAACCATAGTCGTATCCTGGTGAAGACTGCCAACCGCTTTGCGCGGCACCGTAGGGTATGAGAGAACAACACCCCAAAATTCTTCCGATGACCGCAGAGAGTTTTTGGCGTAAGCCAGGAGCCAGAAAGTAGAAAAACTGGTATTCGCCGCGCTATACAAATTTCACGACGACTTTTGTTTTACATTTTGAACTTACTAAAAAACGTAGCCGTTCAAAACTACAGCCGTATGATTATATGATGATGATTTTATGTCAGAGTCACCTCCCTTGAAGGTCAAGTCTTAGTAAAAATTTACAGGTCAAGGTCATACCACCATTTGAAGGTCATTGACCCTAGTGCCTTTGATCGGATGACGCCGCCTAATATGACGTATACCATGTTATGACGTCATAGGCTAGGTCACCCATATCCTGAGCTCAAGGTCGCAGGTTCAAGACAAAGGTCATGGGTCAAGGTCAAACATGATTTCCCGCCCGACGGTTGCCATAGTGCCAGTTGCAGTATACGTTATAGGCAAAATGTAATATTTTGACGTCAAAGGTCAATGGCCTTGAACGACCTTTACCTAAAATTATCAGAGAACATTGCCTCAGACCTTTCCTCCGTTACTTTAGGTCACTTTCTCTCCATATCCAGCTTCTCATTGCATAATCACGGCATTTTCCAATGGCTACCCTGCACAGACAGAATTTAACCTGTATGGCCTCGTTTTACCTTGAGTATATTGACCTAGGCCTATGAAAATCGGCTTTAAGGTAGAATACTTTAGCCTCCACAAACACATAAGCGCTCATTTTCCTAGACCTCTTTGGTTTTGCACTGTTAATGTCACTGATGCCAGGTAGGCTTGCACAAAGACGACACACAGACAATTGATCTCAAAATTCTGATCTGATACGCCATTTCTGCTGCCAGATTCGTGTTCAGCGCCACAAATTACATTCGAAACGGACTATTTTGTATTAGATCCACGACAAAAGTTAATTTTGTTGACCAGTGTTATTAATGGTGATAATAAACAATAAATATGAACGTGACATCACCCGGTGGATTACTAGCGGAACATTGAGTCATAAAAAACAATTTTTAGGCCTAAAAATAGCATTTCGGTCAGTCACGATTAGACGGCCGTGCAGAGTGGCTTCTGGCTACATGGAGGCGGGGTGGCGGTGGCATCGAAAGGATGTGATAGAGGAATGACCCATGCTAAAGGAATACAGTGATGCTTATGTCATTAAATATACATACCTACTCAGCTGACTGCCTCGTGCTCCCTGTGATTTGCGTTGGACCTTCCTTGTTTACGCGGTCAGAACAACTGGTCCCTCCGAGGCCCCAAATAATAAATTTATCGTAAGCTTCTGGTGCATCGTAAACTTCTAGTGGTGCATATTATACGTGTGAAATGTCAGTTAAGCATGAATGTCACAAGTACCATATGTTGCATTGCCGATAAGTGCGTGTTAATTAACATAGTACTTGAAAAACTGTATTATGTACCCTGATTGCGAAAAATACTAAGGAATCGAAATCGCCGCCTGCAATTTTTTATCTACACTGCAAACTGCACAGACACCTAACCCACATACCCACCCACGTGCACAGAATTGCTCCAACGCTCACCCCCTCCTATAGCCCAACAGCAGGCACAAACACCACCATTCTCAGCACCACTCATGTAACTTTTATAACCTGCCACGCGATCCCTCCCCACTGAGGCTTGAACTCGGCGGCAGCAGCGCCCATCGTGACCTCTCTAACCTCTGTGCCCCGCGGGCAAGCGGCAGCCAGCGAATGGCTGCCGCTGATTGGTTGAGACTCGTTCTCTTGTATTGCGAGAAATTCAGCGAAAATGTATCCATTAAAATGATAAAGCCTTAAGCCGTGAATCATAAAATACATTGAAATGATATTTTCCAGACATTTATGGCCATACTTTGTCTCTATTGGCTTGATGACCTGCCTCACCATCCGAGGCTGCTCTTCGGTACAGGCGAGACGGCGGCAGTCAGCTTGGGCTGGCCGGCGGACGAGTTCACTACAGTCAGGAGTGCCGCGATGGGTTTCGGGTCAGTGAAGAGCAGTGGGACCCGGCTCGAGGGTAATCGAAAAAAGGAGGAGAGAGACGTACATACATAAAACTAAAACTTAGCCGTCTGACGAGTTATAGAGTCAGGACTGATAGAGAGCCCTACCAAAGTAAGTACAACCAGATAAAATACCAGAAGAGCTGGTTTGCTACGTGCTGGATGATAAAAAAGGCACACAAGCAAATTCGGAACTCAAACTTTGTCGAGGGGTGCAATAGTGGAATGGTCAGCGCACCTGGCTACCACGCAGCCGACCCGGGTTCAAGGGCCAGTGGCTTCCCCGAACAAGAAGCAAGCTGGCTCCCGATAAACCCTTCCAACAGGGAAAGAGTTGGCGACCCCATATGACCCTGGCAGTTGGTGCGTCGGTAAGCCCCAAAATATTATTATCAAGCATTGTCTGTGTTTCAGCGCATTAAAACCTTCTGATGACATACCTCGAAAACTAAAACTCTATGGCAAGATCTAAAAGTCATAAGTGACATATCATTTTTTCTAAGGAGGGCACTCGTAATGGATCCATCATACTAACGTGTATTTTTGAAATCAATTCGCAGTGCCCAAACCCAAGAAGTGTCAATCACGGCAACGTTAAGAGAACTATTGAGTTATAAAGACTAGAGAACTGCTACTAGCCGAAAATGATACTCGGCAACGTTTAACGAAATTCAACGGCGCGTCGATTTCTGAAAAAATTTTGAAATTCTGTTCAAGATTTTCGGCCTTATAAACTTTCCAAATCAGACCTTCATTTTGAGATCGCCACAATCGCACGGTGTGAACAGTTCGCATGCATTGGAGACCGAGACTTCATATAGCCATATGAGCGGGATGATATGCCAGGTTAACCTCACATCAGGTCAAAGGTCAGAGTTCAAGGTCAACTTCAAGGTCATTGACCCCAGTGCTTTCCGTCAAATAATTCCCGTTACCCAGTCTGACGTATAGTATGCTATGACGTCATAGTTAG
Organism: Lepas anatifera; assembly: GCA_034440635.1. Lineage (NCBI taxonomy): Eukaryota > Metazoa > Arthropoda > Thecostraca > Lepadidae > Lepas > Lepas anatifera. The sequence goes on from JAOTON010000262.1 coordinate 778,079, forward strand.
GTAACTCAATGTTAGGATTAGTGTAAAAGGTCATGGGTAAAGGCCAGTCCTCATTCCCCGCCAACAGTTGCTAAATGCTAGTTATAGTATGAATTATACGGTGTATATCATAGTATGACGTCACCTAGCAATGACCTTGAATGACCTTGACCCCAAAATTTCAGGAAATATTGTTTGGAACCTTCTCGCTATGACTCTGGTCTTTCTTTAGCATAGTCCCGTCTTTTTCTTGCATAATTACGGCATTTCCCTTTAGGTTCCAACCACGGTCAATATTTGTCCTTTATGACCTCGTTTGGCCTTGAAAATCCTTGGTCAATGAAAATTAAACATGATGTAAATCACCATAGCTGCCATCCACCCCCAATCAGCGTTTTTCTACGTTTCCTAGTTTCCAAGACTTCAGGGGGTTTATCAGGCCGCCTCCAGTGCACGTTAGTGCCATTCCCCTCTCCAGTGCGGGTGTTAACCCGCGCCCCTGTGGGGGTGCTGGAACACCCCTTCAGGTTTTTCCGGCGGTACTAAACACGGCGGCGCGAAACGCCCCCTACTTGGCACACCTTAGCCTTGATCAATTGCGCAACTTTCCTCAACATTTCAGCTTGGGTCATCTCAGGTCAGGTCACCAGTGCAGGTCAAGTGACCTCACCTAAAAATATTTTAAGTAGCACAAGCAAGAAATGGTTGAATCTATCGGACTGAAACTTATACCACATAATGACCCTACCGAGTGCTACAAAATGTATCCCGGGATTTTTCATATCGATGACCTAAGGTCAAGTACGGACCATGACCTCTCCATTGGAAATACATAGGAAAAACAGAATTTGGGACTGTATTTGTGTAGCTACAGCTGAGGACACCTTCATATTCTCCATATCGTAGTATCCTGGGCCCCTTTCCAGGTTCATGTTTCAATTTTTGACCTGTGACCTCTGAGAGGTCATTTGAGGCTACTTAAGCAGTTTTCAGACTTAGGTCCATAACTTTGCATGAAATGATGATACAGTTTTTATGTTGGTATCATTGTGTTTGGATTGCTATTGCCGAGTCGATGGACATGCATATAGACTATGCAAGGTTAAAAAGTGAGCTTTACCTGACCTGAGGTCAGGTCATTTTTGTGCTTTGACCTAGTGTGCTCATAATACACATCATTCAAATGCACGTGACGAGAGGAGGCGAATGGTGCCTAAAAAATATTCTAACTCAACTCTGTCAGATGCTAGAGCCCAAAAACTTTACTCAAAATGCCACCTTCCTTAACTAACATGACCTCAATATTGACCTGAGCCAAAAAGTGAATATAGTTTCTTCATGAATTTTTATGAAGTATCTACCAGCTTCGCGTTTTTTTCCTATCCCGCATAGGGGCTGAGGTCGAGGAGAGGTGTTCAATCACTTCCCCCTCCCATCCCACCAGGGCAAAGGTGGCTCGGAGGCTCACCGGGGCACGGGTTAAACACATGAAACCAAGTTGCACCGCCTACTCTGAAACAATACTGGCCACTGCGTGACTGAGCATCCCACATCCAGAGAGAGAAATTAGCACAAGCACTATAAGTAGTTTCAAAGTTTAATCTAGCTAGGAGCCGAGCATATAACTAGTAGATATACTCCTAAAGCATAAAATATGTATTTTATTTTATTAGGGTCACTCCCAACAGGCGCATTTGCCCAATTACCGAGAGTAGGAGAAAGTGGGGGTCACGGACACCGTAACAATGGTGTGAGTTTTCCAAGACTTAATGAGCTTGTTTCGTTTCTATACATTTATTTACCACTGTGCAAGCAGCTATGTGTCTGTAATTATCATATCAAAATTTGCGTAAAGTTTAGAAAAAAGTAGCAAAAGTCCATTTCACCCCGCCTAATGGGGTAACATGGTCACCCCATGGGGAAAAATGGACAAGATGAACAAAGTGATCGAACCAGGCCTTGAAGACTTCCACCTGCATCCACCCACTAGGTGACTGTCATCCGCCGCGGGGAAGGAGGCATTTTCTTACTTTTTCCGTCAAAGTGTCAAAGGGGGTCATGCCTTTTCTGATTTCTTTATGACGGAGGATTAAAGTATCAAGGGCTGTCGTAGAACTGTGCATAGGTTGATCCAGGATCACCGATCAGGGGCGGGGCACCTTGCCGGGGGCCATCGGATCAGTGGGTGGCCGCGCACCCGGGGGGGGCAACGGGCCCGACCCCCCCCCAAACGCATTGGTTCCAAAGTGCCGCCCCCATCCATGTAGAGCGCCGAAGGCGCCCATCGAGAGGAAGGATGAGCCTTCACCTGACTTTTAGAGGCAGCGCTACACTGACTGCTGTCCATGCACCCAACATGCCGCCCCCCTACACCGATTTTGCTACCCCTGCACTCAATACGCCGCCCCTTAAAAAAGTTAAACTAGGTTTGTGGAGAAAACAGTTCACAGCTCTCAGCCCCTCCCCCACCCCAGGATGCGAAAATTGGCCGCCCTTTCGGTGAAGAAGTGCGCCCCCTGAGGCAAAGTGCCGCCCCCTCCACAGGCCTGCTGCCCCTCTCGTCAGCCGCCCCCCCCAATAAAAACTCTGGGTGCGCACCTGCCAGTGGTGCCACTTTTGGAACGCAAAACCGATCAGATGGGCGCCAAATTCTCTTGCAGGGCTAGGAGCGCCCCTCCCCGCTCCTGAGGGGAGGGGTTGGAAGCAACACTTTAGGGGGCTCATCAATCTCTCAGAGGGCACCGTGACCATTTCAGGGGGCGCTGAGGGTCGAGGGGTACACCTGCCCCTGAATGACCCCCCAAATTTAATCATATGTTCTCCAGCATTTCGGGACCTGTGTTCCCACCCCCCCCCGTTGGAGGAGGTCGCTTCCTATCGCAAGCCATCAGCCTTTAACCCGCGCCCCACCGGGGTCCGGCGCCACCTTGCCCCACCGGGGGGCCATCGATGGCCCCGAAAATATGGGCGTTAGCGCAAATCTGCAAAGTGCAATAGAAAGCTCGCGTGAATTCAGTAAGAATTACTTCGCATGTTTTAGTGCTCAGGTCAATGGTTTGACCTCCAGAGGTCAAATTAGGTCAAGATCGGCTATTTTCACTCAAATATGCAATGATTAAGCAAACTGGGCATAACTCTTATGTCATTAGAGCTATTGAGGCCTAGTAAAGTACATTTGATAGAAATTGCCAGTACTTTTTCCGCTATGTGCAACGTAAAGACCTCCCGCCAGTGGTTTGACCGCCAGAGGTCACCTCGTGACCTAATATGACCTGAGGTCCGAAGGGTCAAAAGTGACCTTGCCGTATATTAAATGAAAGCCAGTGACAAGACAAACACGATGGTGTTTGTTTCACCGCTCTAGCCCAATTAGGTCAAAAGTTATTGTCAAATACTGTTTTTGACCTCTGGTGACCTTGGATGACCTTGGAAAAGTCAAGGGCAAATATGACCCCTGGGATCCGTGAAAGGGTGTCCAAAACGTTGTTCTGAGCAGTCTGAGTATTTGCAATCATTTTTGTGGCTTTTATATCATGAAATAGCTTTTCCCATGCTTTTCCAATGGGAGAGGTCGCCTCGTGACCTGACCTCAGGGCACGAAATCGAAAAATCCCGGATATACACCTTGTAGATCCTGGAAGGGTCATGAAGTGTAGGAAGTTTCAAATCGATCGACTTTGAAATGTAGCTCTTACAGAGCTCTAAAGGTGAAGTGAGGTGACCTTGGTTGACCTCGTCTGGTGACCTGACCTTGGGTGACCCGGGGTAAAAATTTCAGGGATGATGGGAAAATGATGCAGTGAGAGGTAGAGCCCTCAACCGCGGTGCTGCGCCTGTCGTTTTTCGCTATCCCGGAAAACCTTGGGGGCTCGATGGCCGTGGCGGGTTAATTACTTAAGCTTATACTATATAACATTAAACACACTCTTGTGCGGGGTAACATGGATCTCATGTCCATCTTGCCCCACACGTGGTGTCCGTCTTACGCCACTTTGCTCTTTCTAAACAAACTTGGATATAAATCGATCGCCATTGCGATTACACAGTCAGCGAATGCGGCGAACAAAATGTAACATTTTGAAGAGCCATATTACGTAATACCAGTAAAGTATCTCTAAAAACATCCATGCAATGACCTTACGAGTTCGATTGTGAAAAAACACATGAGTTGCAGTTTTTACGATTATGAAAATTGCATAAAACCTAGAGAGCTTACCGGACCCAACGTTGCTCTGCGACCGACGCACGCTAAAAGGAAACATATTACACGCTTTTCCCGGTCGCGGCACTGTCAGTTCGTCCCAAACAGGGGGTGTCCGTCTTACCCTCGGTGTCCGTGAACCCCACGTTCCCCTATTGACGTGGGTGTTGAACCCTCGAACCACCGAGGCCCTTGATGGCCCCCTAAGGTATTTTTTCGGGATAGCAGAAAAACGAAGAGACGCAGCACCGCGGTTGAGGGCTCTTTTCTCACCCCATCATTTTGCCACCCATCTGAATTTTTTCCTCCAGGTCACCCAATGTCAGGTCACCAGGCGAAGTCAACCACGGTCACCTCACTTCAACTTTTGAGCTCTTTAAGAGCTACATTTCTTAGTTGATTAATTTGAAACTTCCTACACAACATGACCCCTCCAGGGTCTACAAGATGTATATCCGGGATTTTTATATTTCTTGGCCTGAGGTCAGGTTGCGAGGTAAACTCTTCCATTGAAAAAGCATGAGAAAAGGTGTCTTATGATCTAAAAGTCACAAAAAAGATTTCAAATGCTCAGCTTACTCAGAAAAGCGTTCCTAGACACCCTTTCACGGATCCCAGGGGCCATATTTGCCCTTTGACCTCTCCCAGGTCATCCAAGGTCACCAGGGGTCAAATTTTAACAATACCCTTTGACCTAATTAGGCTAGAGCGCTAAATCAAACATCATCGTATATGTTTCGTCATTGGCTTTCATTTGATATGCGGCAAGATAACTTTCTGGCCTTTCGTGACCTCAGGTCATATTGGGTCACGAGGTAACCTCTGGAGGTCAAACCACTGGCAGGAGGTCCTTACGTTCTAATAGCAGAAAAAGGCCTGGCATTTTCCTATCAAATGTACTTTACCAGATCTCAATAGCTCTAATAGCATAAGAGTAATGCCCAGTTTTCTTAAGCATTGCATATTTTAGTGAAAATAGCTAATTTTGGCCTAATTTGACCTCTGGAGGTCAAACCATTGACCTGAGAGCTTAAACATGTGAATAATTTCGTATTGAATTCACGCGAGCTTTCTAATGCACTTTGCAGATTTGTGCTAACCTCCATATTTTCGGAGTTAGATGGGGCCATCGATAGCCCCCTCCCGGTGGGGCGAAGGTGGTGCCGGACCCCCGGTGGGGCGCGGGTTAAGGATCCTCTCCACCGGGTAAGATCGGGTACGGAAGACGGTGTCCCGCAGTGGGGATTGAACCCACGTTAATCCATGCTATCCGATTTGAAGACTGGCAACGAAGCCACCAGGCCACCCCGGCCCCGAGTATTTAGTAAAATAATGTACAGTAAGTGACAGTGGATAAATGATATACCCACCAGTCAGAGATTTCTGCGCAGTGGAAAGACTAATCTAGTAGCATGGGCGCCAATGGACCTAGTACCGGACGTTCAGTATAGATGGCGCTGAGGTGGCGCAGTGAAGCAGGTTGCCTGATACCAGTTAATTTCAATACCCGTTGATTGACCGAGCAGAAAGGAATGACATACGATTATCATGAGTGCTCTCCGCTAGCTATACAAGTAAACTAAGGAGCTTGCCGGAATGCGCTGAAGAATACGCACGTTTATTTTTCTTATGTTGAACGATATGAAACGGGTATCTTAAATTTGGAGGAATTTGACTTTGGCCGGATGGGGTTTTATTGGTGGTAGAGCAGAGATAAAGCTCATTTCGGGGCTGCTTCCTGCTTGCCGTTGTCGACCTCGGTCAGCAGCTTCCAGTTGACAAAAGCTGGCGATTTAATGCCCCCACCACAGCTTAGGCTCTGCTTCGCGTCTTGCGGTGTATCCTTTTCGCTTTTTGGTTGATTGCGTCGTTGCATATGTAGAGAGGCGGGTGTGGGAGGAGGGGAGTGGAAATACACTAACCCTTCAGTGGGGACAAACAATGGCTGAAGCAGCTGCGGTACCTAGGAAATGGCGTTATTATGATGATGCTGACCATTATGATCCTGACCATTTCAAATTCAGTACCAGAGACAATGCCTAATAATACAAGACAAACTGTGATGTCCGCCATTCCGACTGTTTCAAAAATATTATTCCTCCACGTGCGCTGCACTCAATTTGATAAATCCGATAAATTTGGGTTAATATTTTCTATGAGCTGTCGTGATCTAAACTAGGGTAGGTAGTAGAAACGAAACCATTATTATTTGAAACACAGACCCTCAGTCAACTCCATACCACGCACAGAACCGGATTCTGTTCTATTGGTATCTGAGGTGCTGTATTTTTTGTCATTAAGTGCGATCTATATGAAAACATTTAACATTTAACTCTTTAACTCTCACCCCACGGGGGTATCGATGGGCCCCCCTAAGGTTTTTTTCTGAACAGAAAAGCCTGAACCCAAAAGTCACCGATGTAGTTTCGTCATGAATTTGTATCAGCTATCCAACGGCGTTCGCATTTTTTCGCTATCCCGCATAGGAGCCGAGTTCGGGGAGTGTTTGAACACCCACTTGCTACCAGGGCGAAGGTGGCTCGGAGGCCCACGGGGCAGGTGTTAACAAACAGAAGTGCAAGAGAGGAAGCCTCTCCTATCAACATTACACATAATACAAATGTCGATGCATACAAATGTTTGAAAATTTTTGCAAGTGTTTGAAAACACCCAGCGCTACAGACCAAAAGTCCCCAAAATTATGTATATGTTGTTCCTTTCAAATACTTCCTTCAATGTGCTGGCCACATCGTTAACGAACATTGTGTATCACTCTTACTTTACGGTACCTTATCCCAGTACCACCTGGGTTCTTTTCGCACCCACCACCGTTTGGGGGGTTCGATCGGACCTCCTACGATCTCAGATACCGGATATGATACGGAAATTTAATTTGCGATGGAAGCGCCTTACAGTCTTCTGCTCGCAAGCCGAGTTTGAACCATATCTGCTGACCCGTGACGTCTCTTAGGGCCAAATGAGTCAAATTTTGACCCATTTAAGAAATATCTTATTACTCGAGAACCATTAGACCTAGAACAAAGCCAAGGGTGTTAGTATTGACCCAAGGATTCGAATGATATGAAAAATGACCTTAAAAGGTCACATCGTGAAGTTGGCCTCAGGTCAAAGCCAAATCGTAATATTTCAGGTCATGTTGCATGTCATTCGAATCTTGTAATCATGCTCATCACCATGGTACCAAATTTATTGCAGTATCTTTTCTCATTCAAATGATATAGGCACAGACAAGAAGAAACAGTCGCAATTTGTGACCTCGGTGACCTTGATTTTGACCTGACATCAAAATGGATGCCAGCTTGCATACATAAGTCGAAAGGCAAAAAACAAGCGTCACGCGGTGAAAATTTTAGCTACATTATAACTTGACGTTAGTTTTCAGTGTACCCAAGGCAAAAAAGGTCACGGGGTGAAAAATATGGGCATATGATGCTCCTTTTCTATCCAAGGCCTAACGTTTACAATGATGCTGACTGGTTCAGGGTGAAGTTGAAAGTTGAAGCACCAAAAGCTTGCTTATAAACGAAAAGTGAGCCGGGGGTAAAGGAAGTCGACCGCTTTGGGGCGGGATGGGGGCAAAACATACTTTTGCCCCGAGATCTTCCGTTTCGGGAGGGGAAATGCCATTTTTGTCCCACCCCCTGGATCTGGCACTGCCTACCTTGGACCTCTTCCCGATCATATCTCTTAACTTTCCTCCACTTAGATTGATTGATTGATTGGCGTACTAGCCTTAGCGGTTATATAGCGTCTATCCTCCATTTAGAAATATTCGGTAATTAACAGAGAATTAACATATTTTCCTTGCCATTTACTTCTCCTCTTTCACCTGCCGATGAAAAGTCCGGCCTCGATTGTCCCAATCCCACTCACTTCCTCACCAAAGCTGTCAGCGCAGGCGGCGCCTAATTTTACACATATAAGGAACCGCCAGGAATAAAGGCAGCACCACTGCAGCTGGCATAGTTCGTCACGATTACCGACTGCGCTCCTAATTACCCACGTGGCCCCGCAGAGAGCGAGCTCGCCTAGACCCACACCATTAGGCTCAGGCCGCAAGATAATGAGGGAATGTATTCTGGGCTTAATAAAACCAAACGCACGCGTCCCTGGCTTACTTGCATATGAAAATGGCCTCGCCACAAATCTCATGCATTTCAGAGATGTAACAGCTCCAGCACTGTACCACTAAACCATGGTGACAAAGATGTGACTTAGTCAAAAGACACCGAACACAGGCGTCACGCTAGGCAGTGGGCCGCGGTGCTGATGCAGAGCATTTTTGTCCCGATATGCTTGACGATCTATTTTCTGAATAAACATATTTTATGGGTGCAGGTCTGGAGGTCGAACCATCGTCCTGAACGCTTAAATATGAGAAGTAATTTCTTGCCGAATTTGCGCGAGCTTTCTAATGCACTTCGCAGATTTGCGCTAACCCCCATATTGTCGGAGTTAGAGGGGGCCATCGTTGGCTCCGGTGGGGCGAATGTGGCGCCGGACCCCCCGGTGGGGTGCGGGTTAACTAAGTAGATATGTATATTTTAATGGTACGAACATCACAGTATCCCTTTAGCATGGACCAATCCCTTATCACGTCCTTTCGATACCACTTCCACCCGGTCTCCAGGTAGGCAGAGGCCACCGTGCACGGCCGTCAAATCGCAATTGTCCTACTTGCTATATTCTACAAATTGGCCTGTGTACTACTGTGTCTCGCTATTAATCCCCTGGGTGCCTAGGTGCCGCCATGTTCCTAGTGAGTTGTTGCTTATCATTATCAGTAGTTATTACTAGTCGTGTACCGATATAAGACCAGACGTTAAGCACCCAGCTTTCGAGGTAAGCCTAATTGGTGTAACTGAGACAGCAAGTGACGTCAAGAGTCGCACCAAGCATTGAAAATGTCTTCAGTCGCGTCAAATATTGGAAATGGCGGATCATAGCAAAAATGGTAAACGGTGATTTTTCAGGGCAAAATTTCCGTGCTAACCAAACATTGGTTCCAATGTCGGAGAGGACACTTATGAAACATCAAGCAATGTTAAATAAATATTTCCAAAGGTCGGTGTTTTGAACGGCACGTGTTAAGCATATTTGAAATGCTTAGAATCATAGAGCTAAGCATAATAATAATCATAGCTTATAGTAATAATAGATTAATAATAATAATAATCATAGCTAAGCATGTATAAAGCTCTATGCCTAGAATCATAGAGATCTACTATAGCCCTGTTCCACCTGTCAGCACAGTTTTATCAGCACCAATCAGCGGGCCGTGTTGCGCCTACATCACAGGATTGTAGCCTCTCCCCGGGAACTAGTTCTAGAGGTTTTACGGGCTGATGGCCTGCTGTTTTGCGCTGATGAAAAATAGCAAGTGCACGAAGTGGCAGCCTAATATTTTTTAATGGTATAAAGGTTGAAGTTCCTTTTGCTTACCACAAACTAGAGGCGATTATGGCGCTGATATTTCTTTTCTGGAGGAGTGGCTAGAGGTCCTGCTGACAAAACTGTGCTGACAGCTGGAACAGGGCTTATAACTAGAGAGGACAGCTTACCTGTGTGAACATCGAAATTGAACGTTTTGTTAGTACAAATCTGGACCTCCGTGGGGAGCTGGTAACTCTTCACTGAAACACCTCTCAGATAAGCATATTCAATTTAATTCAATTAAATTGATTACACTCCGGCCCGGCCCGCGCTGGAAGCGTGATGCACGCGCCGAAGCCAGTGAAAGCTGAAATCGCACCTAATTGCCAGCTTCGTCTTTACCTGATTCGCCTGTCGGTAGCTGTACCTGATCTCTCCGGAACTTAATCAAAACCTGAAGATATGGTATCTGATTACCATTGTGACAAACATTTTTAGGCTTAGACTGATTGCAATATCTCCCGTTTTTTATAGAAAGTTGAGATGCCCAAACTATTCCCTATCAAGGCCACAGAGTTCAATCATGGTTACATCAAGTCACAGAATGATCTTGTGATAATCTCTACAGCCTCTAAATGAGCAGCACATTTATGTGTCAATAATTTCTGATTCAATCTGATTCCGCCCCTATTGAAATGAGACTTATTGATTGGGTGCAGTTCAGTTCCATTTCTGTCTCCCAATAGTTTCTGATTGAATCGAACGATGCAGAATAAAGTAATAATCTACTTAACGGTATCTAGGATGATTTTCAGATGTATTCAATACAGCGATGCCTAATCTAAATATGCTCACCCTGAATGTCCGTGGCTCATCTTCAAAAAGACGGGTATCATTCCGATTTATACACATCAATTCGCACTCGGAATTTGGGAGGTGGAGTGGCGTTGAGAATTTTTCTCTCATAGATTCATCATAAATGAGTGATGGATAGCTGCTTGTTTACCCAGTTCTCGAAAGAGACTTTGTACAGCTAAAGTATTCGTGTCTCTGATGATACAAGGCTGATTATCATCGGTTCGGTGTTTTACCAGTGTAACTTTAACACGCGCATTGACGGGGGCGGGTACCCGCCCCCTCGGGTTTTTGGAGATAGCAGAAAAAACGGCGGCGCGTAGCGCCGCTGTACTTGGCATACCTTTTCCCTCATCATTTTTACAACTTCTGTGAAAATTTTAAGGTTAGGTCATCTCAGGTCAGGTCATCAGTTTAGGTCAAGTGACCCGACCTCAAAAAAAAGTTTAAGATAGCATAAGTCGGAGCAGGGTGAACGTATCCGATTGAAACTCATATCACATAATGGCCCAACCGAGTTCTCTGAAATATGTTCCGATATTTTTGATATCGATGACCTAAGGTCAGGTACGAGGCATGACCTCTCCATTGGAAATACATGGGAAAAATGGTTTTTACGGAATAACTCAGTAACGGATGGTGATAGAGCATTTATTTTAGCTGCATTAGACTCGCCTGGGCTTTGCAGTTCCAATGAAATGCATTTTATATAATTTGATCCTGACCTGACCTCAGGTCAGGTCAAATCTTTGATTTGACCTAGCAAGGCCAAATTATATATCATTCGATTCGGCTTGCTGAGAGAATTCATACAGTTCAAGTCGTTTTGCTCTATCTTTACTTGTTCAGATGTAATGGCCGAAAAACTGAATTTACATGTTATTCCTATGGCGACATGTTTTGACCTCTCATAACCTTAAATGTGACCTGACAAAAAATGGTTCAAATGTTTTCGATGGAAAAGTGGATGGACTATTTAACACCGTTTGCCGTTTTTCGCTACCTACCGTGGTTCTTGAGATCTTAGGGGGGGGCGTGTACCCGCCCCCCGTCAACGCGAAGGTGGCTCAGAGCCCCGTCAATGCGCGTGTTAAATTAATTGCAGCATATGGACAAATTCAAGGTCAAAGGGATCAGCCGGCCAGCTTTACCATTTCTGAAACAAAAACCCAAGCTATGTCAAAAGTGGGAAGGCAGTTCCTATTTTTTTTGCGGAGACTCAGACTTGCATTTGACGTACATACAGCGACAATTAAAATGTTCGGTTTTATGAAACAATAATAACCAAGTTGACCTGTGGTGACACCAAACCTTGAATTGCAGACGGAGGTGGGAGGTATGCCTGGAGGCATTTTAAACTTCAAATACAGCAATCCTGCATATACTATGCAGCCGTTAGCCAATAAGTACTTGATGTTGAACAAGCAGTTAAAAACACTGAAATTAAGCCTTGGGTGTTAACCGATCACTGTATTGTCTCCGCATAAATTGTCGTATTCATATCCAGTCGATGCCCAGGTCTGAACTGTTTTCGGAATAATCTTCTGGAGGATGAATCTTTTCTTGCAGCAGCTAAGACCAAAATCGAAAAAGTAGCAAATGGAAATCAACTTTAAGACAACGTGATGGACTGCACTGAATATAAGAAACATTGTGAGGAAAAATCGGGGCGATCCCTGGATCAGGGCGATTCTCTGGTGCTGGGATGTCAAGATACCTTTACTTAAAAGTATTTTCAAGAGGGATTCCTCCACGCTCGAGTGACGGCACACGGGCGTAGAGGAATTCCTTCACCTTTGGGCCATGTGTCAAACTGCTGCTAATGGCACTGCCCGCTACGAATTTGTGAGAATACACGGTAATCAAGTTTATCCCGAATACAATAGATAAGCATTCAACCTTCGATTCTGGGCCTCACTTTGCAAAAAAATTGGACACTTTATCATTTGATTCTCCCATGTAATATGCTACGAGGTGTGACGTCACATCCGGTCATCTGTGCTTGCTGTTGGAGGGGGCTGCTGGGATGTAAGCGTCAGTCGTTAGAATGAGGAGGCTCAGCTTTGCACTCAGCTTTGTGTTTTGGCTTTTGTGTACATGTGTGTGCAATATTACCATTATGCGTAATAGACCAAACTTGGACGAAAAAAGGCAATCCTGGACGAATAAAGTGGATCTGTCGCCTTGCAATATTATTATTAATTATATGAATATATATATATATATATATATATATATATATATATATTATTGATGATTGGTTTATTTGAGTACTTCTAGCTGGGCTGCTGTATACCTTGTTCTATTGGTAGCACGTATGTTGCGTATGTCGATATTTTATTGCGTTCTGCCTGTGCTCCACGGTAAAAGCTTAACCCTTCACCGCCTATGTATCCGATCGGACCCCCATGCTTTTTTCTGAATGGTTCTGAGCCAATTCAATGGAGAAGCACATCATTTTTCATGCCTCTACAGTGATCAATTTGACACTTCATGACCAAAAATTGGGATCAGATTAGGTCAGCTAAATAAGTTATGACGTCATCTGTAAACTCATGTAAAGGGGTTATATTCTTTTGAGATGAAACTAACAAAATTGTAACTCGGCTTCTAGAAGCACTAGATCAAGCTTCTTAACATCCTTCTGAACTCTCGCCCCGGTGGGAGGTGCTCGAACACCCTTCGGGTTTTTCTGGCGGCATGAAAACAACGGCGCCGCAAAGCGCCGCCGTACTTAGCATACCTTATTTTTGATAAATTCCGCAACATTGCTAAAAAAATCAAGATTGGGTCATCTTAGGTCAGGTCACCAGTGCAGGTCAAGTGACCTCACCTCCAAAACTTTTTAACGTGGCATAAGTAAGAAAAGCGTGAATCTATCTAATCGAAACGTATGTACCTATACCACATAATGGGCCCACCGAGTACTACAACATATATTCCGGGATTTTTAATATCGATGACCTAAAGTCAGGTACGGATCATGACCTCTGTATTGGAAATGCATGGGGAAAACGAGAATTGGGCTTTATTTGTGTAGATACAGTTGATATACCTTCATATTCTCCAAATCGTAGTATCCTGGGTCCCTTTCCAGGTTCATAATGCACTTTTTGACCTGTGACCCCTGAGAGGTCATCTGAGCTACTTAAGCAGATTTTGAGACTTCGGTCAATAACTTTGCAGGAAATGACAATCAAGCTTTTAATTTATACTATTACGTTTAGATCGTTATTGCGAGACGATTGATGAGTATATTGACTATGGTAGATCCGAAAGTGACCTTGACTTGACCTCAGGTCAGGTCATTTTTGTGTTTTTGACCTTGTATAGTCATATTATACTTAATTCGATTCGCCATAGCAAGAGGAAGCGAATGGTGCCAAAAATATTCTAAATTAAGTCTGGCAGACGCTAGAGCCCAAAAACTCTACCCTAACACGTAACTTTCTTTGACCTGTCATGACCTCAATATCGACCTGGGCCAGAAAGGGACCGATGTAGTTTTTTCATGAATGTGTATGAGGTATCCACCAGCCTTCACGCTTTTTTTGCTATCCCGCACACGAGCCAAGTTCGAGGGAGGTGTTCAAACACCCCCCATCATCAGAGTCATGGGGGTAGTTTTCTGACCGCGAAAATACAAAGTTTCACAAACCATCTCCGTTTTCCTAACTTTTTGTCGGTGGCGAACCCTGCCTACACAGTACGGGCACAACTGCAAGTAATTTTTGCAGGCAGTAGCTCGCCAACCGCGTCCCGCGGTGGGAAGACTCCCTGATGCACCCTGAGTGGTTTCAAACCCATATGATGCGTTTAAACGGCTGCAGTGAAAATGAGGGCATCCAGAGGGGATGTTTGTAGGTACCATCTCCGGACTTTCCAACAGATGTTTTCGTTTCCTCGCTATGAAGTTGGAATTACACCATTCGGAAACAACTTGTTGTTGAGCCCGGGGAAAAACTGTTTCGGTGAGCTTAGCTAGATTGCGGGTATATTCCGGAACCGTATTGGAAGCACGAAGACAATGGAAAGGTAGAACAGGATCGAACAGAGTGATAATTCACTTCCCACGGTGAGTCACCGGCCTGCTGGACGGAAATAACGTTGGGCTAGGTTCAGTTTTGGAAAAAGGAGAGTCAACATAGAACTGTGACCTGATGTTGTTTTATGATTTTTGAGACAGCACGGTTTCCTGTCACGAATTTAGCTCAAATTCGTACCATTTACATGGATATCATGGGCCAGCGTGCTATTTAAGCTCTAAATATGAAGACTCCATTCTGGGTCCTAGGTTACAGCAGCAGAGTTTTCGCATATTCTTCTAAGTGTGTGCGTGTCGCAGCACCCTGTCCGGATATGAGCAGTCGCCTTCTGATGCACGCACACATCCGCCAGCTGCGAGACCGACGGCGTATCGAGCACACCCGCCTTCGTCGTCGCCGGCGCCGCCTCCTCGCGCCGTTCTCCACGCAGCGCCGACGGCGCGCGCGGCGCAGCGGCGACGCCAGCGGCGCCAGTCTCCGGCAGACAGCGTGCGATCGCTGACTGGTGAGAAGGTGCCGTACCGCCACCGAGGTACCGCAGCGGACCGAGGTGTTGCACCAGCTGGCAGGTGAAGCGGACCGGCACTAGCATGTAGGCCGCAATGATCAGGTCTAAGAAGTCGAATGAAAAACGTGACACGGGTGTGCGTGCAAACCTCGGACACAAATACTCCCATGGTACCGTTAGATTCGTCGAAGAGAGCGAGAGACGGCGATGGTGAAACAGCCAAGGCTGGGGTCAGTTCCTTAGCTGTCCGGCACCACCTGTGAAGGCGTGCGGAATGATGTTACCCGAGTGAGGTGCCTACCCACGCCACCATCATGAGGACAGGCGCGGCGGTCCCGGTCCTGGTCTGGGCTGTGCTGGCTGCTCTGTGCCTGCACGTGCTTGGAAATCCGGACGCAAAACGACTATACGATGACCTGTTGAGCAGGTACAACCGGCTGATACGGCCGGTCGGAAATAACTCCGACACCATCACCGTCAAAATGGGCCTCAGGCTCTCACAACTGATCGACGTGGTAAGTTTGCTGAGATGCGACCAAGGCGCCAGCGTGTTTCCACTGCGGGTGGATATTATGCCTGTCAGGACCTGTGGCTATGCTCATTTTCCTATTGTCAATCAATCTGAAAAATATCTTTAATAGCCTTCAATAACGAAACATCTGACGCACAATTTTACAGTCAGGCCCACCCGTACATTTGAGGAAGGCCAGGAAAATCTTCCAACGCAGCAGTCTGTCTCAAGAGTGATTGATGCTTTATATTGATTTATGCGAAATTTATCCTTAAAAGCCTCTGCGAACCGCAAATGTCCTTGGCGGGCGGTTTATGAAACTGGGATAGCATCCAGACATGGCGGGTGTTCCTTTGATGTCATTGATTGACGATCTGTTTGAGTCGGCTCCAGTGACCCCAACCAGAAATGGCCATAGTTTGTGCTTGCTGGAACAGCCGAGCCTTGCACTTATCAGCCTATCCCGATTTGTGAAATTCGTTTTGAAATATATAAATGAAAGAAAACGAAGTTAAAAGCCCAGTTTATTTGCCGACGGGGTTTCTGTCACTATTTGATAAAAGTTAGACACCCGTATGCCTGCTAGAAGAGAGAGAGAGAGAGAGAGAGAGAGAGAGAGAGAGAGAGAGCGAGAGAGCGAGAGAGCGAGAGAGCGAGAGAGAGAGAGAGAGAGAGAGAGGGAAAGAGAAGAAAGAAAGAAATGGCGAGAGAAAAATGGAGAGATGAGACGAAAATAACCTGAAGAAATCGCTCTACACTTTTCAATGCATCCTTTCAGGATGAGTCGAGAGCGCAAAATAGGCATGGAAAACAAATACCACATTCATATTCTATACAACGTTTGTACGCAGTCTGGAAAAAGGTTATAATAGTATTTAAGCTCTTTTTTATTCCCCCGAAGACGTTTTATAAACAACTTTATCAAGGTGAGAAACCAAAATAACTGAATAGTCACAACTAGAACTAGAACAACTAGAAGTAAAACTAGAACTTCTAGTACTAGAAGCTTTCAGGAGGTTATTAGTTGTCCGTCTATGCACCTACATTAGAGTCCGTCCATAAATCAAGCACCGCATAACGCCAAGGGGATGGGAGGGGTCAGTCACAGCGTTATCAAACGTGATACAGAGGTTTAAAAAAGCGTTACATGGGGAGAAGGGGAATGCATTACGTAATTTTTGGACAGCTTCTTGGGGCGGCTAAGACTAAGCTAACTTCCTAAAACTTATTGCTGAACAACTTTAATATCACGATTTTGTTCATTTTTTGGCTTTCTGGAAAGTTTTTAACGAAATGGGCAGTATATTTAAGGATCCCACGAAACTGGTAAAAGTTTCATGTCCTTCAGGAAAAGACAATTTCACCTTCTCAATTTTTTAGATGAGCTCATGGTAAAACGGGTCAGTTGACTCCTATTGAGAGAAATCTGCTGGTACCTTATTTGTTTCCCTTCCATTTTCAGCATTAAAATATCCACGTCCAGAAGTATACACGCTGGTACATGCTAGACATAGCGTTCTCGCCAAAGCTCCCGAGTACCCGTGTGCAAGAAGCCAGATTGCGTTATCAAGGCACTGGATTTCCAAAAAACAATTAATTAGTGAAAATAACATTCGGAGTAAGCAATCCCCCAAAAAGGAGACCCGTGGTTTCATTCACAGGACAACAAACCGTATTTACATCGCTTGGGCATTCACTCATATGGCTGAAGGCAGGTCCTTTCGTCTTGGTTGAATACCACAAGAATTCATATTTTCAAACTGGTTTACCCTCAAAGCAATCCTTGAACACACTTTTTGAGATCCAGCTTGCCACTTTTGTTCTCTCGTTTGTCTCTCGATCAGATTCTCAAAACTCTCTCGTTTAACTTTAATTTACCTCGGAAAATATATTCAAGGCCAAACGAGATTCATAAAGGTTCAATTTGGGCCATGCTTTAAAGGCTAGGTACTTCCAAAAGCCACAATTATGCGGCAAAACACACAAATTCATTTAAACTGGACTGGGATCATGGAGGGCATGATATTGACCTTCATTTGAGGCGATGTTGGTTAACCCGATCACATGGCTTTATAACGTCACCACTCAGTATACAATGCAGGCTAGCTGATGCTACCACGCGGTGCTGGCGATCTGAATATATAGGTCTAGCTTCCAAAGCCAATAAGTCAAACAATTATAAACCGATATTCAACATCATCATGATATTGAAAACAAATAAATGATTTGAAATCACAACGATTTGCAGGAAAACACAGCAGCTGCACTCTGCCCGTCAAAGGTGGCGGATACTCCTTAGCAGACAATGGCACCATCATGGCAGAGATAAATTAACGCGACCAATGACGAGGGGCAGGTAACCGCCCCCTTGGGTTTTTCGGAAACAATAAAAACGCCGGCATGTAGCACCACCGTGCTTGGTCTACCTTTTTTCTAACAATTTCTAGAACTTGTCTCAATACGTTGCGTTTGAGTGCCATTTCAGGTCAGGGCACCATTGCTGGTTAAGTGGTCTCACCTCTACAAATGTTTAAGATAGTACAAAAATAACGGGGTTATTTGCAGGTGTATTTATCGAACATTTCCACTTAATCGCAATGGCTCTTCCAATGCCGTCGCTATAAATATAATAATCAGCGGTTAATCACTGGGTCTGAAACTTTTATCACATAATGAGCCTACTGGTTACTACAATATATATTTCGGGATTTTTATATCGCTGACCTAAGGTGAGGTACGAGTCATGACCTCTTCAATGGAAATACGTGCGACCTATGGCTTAAACTGAATAGCTTAGTAATACATAATGATACAACGTTTATTTAAACGGCATTGGGTTTTTCTTATGTTTGCGGTTCTAATGCTATGCATCCTGACCTAATTTGACCTTGACCTTATCCCAGGTCAGGTCGAATCCTAGATTTGACCTAGCAAGATCATATCATATATAATTTGATTCGACTTGCTGCGAGGATCCCAACTGTTTAGATTGTTTTGCTCTATCTCTACTGGTTCAGAAGTTATGTCTGAAAACCTTCATTGCCCTGTTATCCCATTGGTGACATGCCTTGACCACTAATGACCTAAAATGTGACCTGACAAAAAACTGCGCAATCTTTTCTATAGAGGTTTTAATAGAGGTTTCAATAGAGGTCCAAAAACAGCATTTGACGATAACTTTTGACCTAATCAAGCAAGAGCACTGAATCAAACGTCATCGCGTATGTCTCATCACTGGCTTTCATTTTTCATGGTCACATTCTGACATTTAATGACCTCAGGTCATTATAGGTCACGAGGTGACCTCTGGTGGTGGCATGGGCGCCGTATGACCTATGTTGTCGGAGCTCCCTAAAACCCCAAATATAACAACGACCTCTGGAGGTCGTTGTTTCAAACCACACGCGGAGGGTCATTATGCCTCACATAGTGGAAAAAGGTCTGGCATTTTCCTATCGCAATAGCTTTAACGACATGAGAGCTATGCCCAGTTTTCTAAAGCATTGCAAATTTTAGTAGAAACAGCTTATCGTGACCTAACTTGACCTCTGGAGATCAAACTATTGACCTGAGCGCTTAAAAATATTAGTAAATTCTTACTGAATTCCAACAAGCTTTCTTATGCACTTTGCAGATTTGCGCTAGCCCCCTCGAGTTGGGCACCCGACTTCAGAGGTGTGAAATAATTTGCACCGAAAATGGTCTTTTTGGGCCCATGACTTGCATATATTGCTGTCATTTTGATTTTTAAATTACTAAAAAGCAGTTTTACCGACGACAATTGAATATGGACAAAAAATTCACTCAGTAACCACCCTCCGAGTCACCTTTGCCACGGTGGTGGGTGTTCAGACGCCCCTCTAACTTGGCTCCTATTCGGGATAGCGAAAAAACGCGAACGCTGGTGGATAGCTCATGCAAATTAATAAGGAAACTACATTAGCCACTTTTTGGTTCAAGTTAATACTGAGTTCATGACAGGTCGAAGGAAGTGGCATGCTAGAGAAGAGTTTCGGGCGCTAGCGTCTGAGAGAAATGAGTTAGACTTATTTTTAGAGATGATTCGCTTCTTCTCGTTACGGCGAATCAAATGATGTATAAAATGACTATACTAGGTCAAAACACAGAAATGACCTGACCTGAGATCCGGCCAAAGTCACTATCTGACCTAGCATAGTCAATATGCAGATCAATCGACTCGCAACAACAATCTAAACGTAATGACATCCAAATGAATGTTTTATCGTCCTTTTCATGCAAAACTTTTGACCCAGTTCTGACAATCCGCTCAAGTAGTCCAAATGGCCTGCCAGAGGTCACAGGTCAAAACTTGAAACATGGATCTAAAAATGAGCCCATGATACTACAATTTGGAGAATGTAAAGGTATTCTCAGCTTGATTTGCACAAGTAAAGCCAATTCCTGTTTTCCTCGTCCATTTCCAACGGAGAGGTCATGATGCGTACCTTACCTTAGGTCATCAATCTAGGAGGGTAGGTCATCAATCAGCAGTAGGTGGGCCTACTTGGTGGGCCCATTCTGTGGTATAAGTTTCAATTCGATAGACTCACTATTTGCATACTTTGATACCTTAAAAATTATTGGAGGTGAGATCACTTGACCTGCACTGTTGACCTGAGCTGAGATGACCAGCATTAAAATTTTGGGGAAGGTTGCGAAATTGATCAAGGATAAGGTGTGCCAAGTATGGTGGCGCTTCGCAACGCCGTTTTTTTCATGCCGGCGGAAAACCCCGAGGGGATTGCAGAGGAGGAAAAATGTCTCGACTGTCTCCTACCAACTTTTTGCAGGAGGATCTGTCTCCTCAACATTTTTTTTGTAAATATCCTACACATTTACATCAAGATTAGCGATCATAAGACGGCAGAGAACATGTTAATTCTTCAGGCATGAAATTTGATACCACTGGTCAAATTTGCTTTCAAAATATCACACAGTGTTCTGAACTCTTCAGACACTTACCCCAAAACTGTACTGTGTTGCTACAAGAAGGGACAGAAACTGCAGACTAAGCCCATTGCACCACAAACAATGGCAGCAATGCAGCTTAAAAAAAATTGTTTGTGTCCTTGACTGGTTTTGTGTGTGCCTAACTCATGTTGGTGAGTAGAAAAAAATGTTTAGTGGCAGAGGCAGTGACTACCAGAATTAAACTGGTGCAGTGAATCTCTTTTCTAGAATTAAACAGGTGCAGTAAATCAATATTTCATATAATCTAAATCCAAACAGCCCCTCCAAGTATAACAAACATGGTATGATACAATATTTGGGTACAATATTACTTTGAAAAGCAGTGGGCTTAAACTGTAAAAGAAGCTTTCACTTTTTCATCAATGTGTGCCCCTGGTTGATTATAAGGTGAAAAATTGATATTGTTGAGCAGAAAAATTTGATTGGCAGAAGCACTAACTGCCAGAATTAAGCTAGTGCAGTGAATTCATTTTTCACATCAGCTATATAGAATTTATTCTAAATAGAAGTGCCCATCAAATATGTCAATCATGTCACAACAAAATATTTGTGCTGAATGACTGAACATCAATGCTCTCAGACCAGTGACGGATCCAAGGGGGGGCCCAGGGGGCCCGGGCCCCCCCTTAGCTCCGAAGCGCCCCAGTAAAGCTCAGCTCATATCGGGCGCCGAAGGCGCCCGATATGAACGGCGCGCCTGTACCCATTTCGTGCGCCAAGGTGGTAGATACCACTTATTCCACTTGAATGAACACATGCTCCTTAAAACCATGGCAAAGCGCCCCTGCCCAAACACTAGACGCCTTTACTGGTCTTTTGCGCCCCAGTAAAATGTTGAAGATGAAATTTAGAAAGCTAACAAAAGCGCCCCGGCAAAGAAAAGGCGCCACTAGATAGTAAGATTGCGCCATGGGGAACTAATGCACCCCTGAGTAGCCTAGGCGCCCCCTGGATGAAGCGCCCCTGGGTAGCCTAGGCGCCCCCTGGATGAAGCGCCCTACGGATACCATATGCGCCCTTGGCTAGGAAAGGCGCCCCTGGGCAGCAAAGGCAAATCTTGGTAACATAGGTGAACTGGACAGCATAAGCGCCCTTTAGATAGAAATAGGCGTTTTAGGAAAATAAAATGCTCACCTTCGGTAGAAAAAGGCGCCCTTTGATAGCCTACTGGAAAAAGCGCCCTACGGATGTCATATGCACCCTTGGATAGCAAAGGCGCCCCTGGACAGCAAAGGCGCCCCTGGGTAGCAAAGGCGCCCCTAGGAAGGCACCCCTCCGATAGAAACCCGCCTTTGGATAGCCTAGGCGCCCCCTGGATGAAGCGAACTACGGATATCATATGCGCCCTTGGCTAGGAAAGGCGCCCCTGGGCAGCAAAGGCAAATCTTGGTAACATAGGTACCCTGGACAGCATAAGCGCCCCTTAGATAGAAGTAGGCGCTTTAGGAAAATAAAATGCTCACCTTGGGTAGAAAAAGGCGCCCTTTGATAGCCTAGGCGCCCACTGGAAAAAGCGCCCTAAGGATGTCATATGCACCCTTGGATAGCAAAGGCGCCCCTGGACAGCAAAGACAACCCTGGATAACACAAGTGCTGTGGACAGCAAAGGCGCCCCTAGGACGGCAGCCCTTCGATAGAAAAACCGCCTTTGTATAGCCTAGGCGCCTCCTGGATGAAGCGCCCTACGGATATCATATGCGCCCTTGGTTAGGAAAGGCGCCCCTGGGATGCAAAGGCAAATCTTGGTAACATAGGTGCCCTGGACAGCATAAGCGCCCCTTAGATAGAAATAGGCACTTTAGAAAATAAAATGCTCACCTTGGGTAGAAAAAGGCGCCCTTTGATAGCCTAGGCGCCCACTGGAAAAAGCGCCCTACGGATGTTATATGCACCCTTGGATAGCAAAGGCGCCCCTGGACAGCAAAGACAACCCTAAGTGCTGTGGACAGCAAAGGCGCCCCTGGGTAGCAAAGGCGCCCCTAGGAAGGCACCCCTTCGATAGAAAAACCGCCTTTAGATAGCCTAGGCGCCCCCTGGATGAAGCGCCCTACGGATACTATATGCGCCCTTGGCTAGGAAAGGCGCCCCTGGGCAGTAAAGGCAAATCTTGGTAACATAGGTGCCCTGGGCAGCATAAGCGCCCCTTAGATAGAAATGGGCGCTTTAGGAAAATAAAATGCTCACCTTGGGTAGAAAAGGCGCCCTTTGATAGCCTAGGCGCCCACTGGAAAAAGCGCCTACGGATGTCATATGCACCCTTGGATAGCAAAGGCGCCCCTGGACAGCAAATACAACCCTGGATAACACAAGTGCCGTGGACAGCAAAGGCGCCCCTGGGTAGCAAAGGCGCCCCTAGGAAGGCACCCCTTCGATAGAAAAGCCGCCTTTGGATAGCCTAGACGCCCCCTGGATAAACTAGGAGCCCGAGAAGGAAAACGAGCGCCCCACTGGGAAGTACAGGCGCCCTCTGTATAACATAGATGTCCCTTATCCACCTTCAGCTGCCCTGCATTGGAGCAGCGCCCCCCAAGAGCAAAGGCGCCCCTGGACAAAAAAACCGCCTCCTGGTATCAAAGGCGCTCCTAGATAACATATGCGCCCCTTATATAGGAATAGGCGCTCCAGGAAAGCAAAATGCGCCCCTTGGTTAAGAAAGGTGCCCTTGGATAGCAAAGGCGTCCCTGGACAGCAAAGGCAAATCTGGGAAACATAGGTGCCCTGGACAGAATAGGAGCCCCTTAGATAGAAATAGGCACTTCAGGAAAATAAATGCAACCCTTGGATGGAAAAAGTGCTCTTTGATAGTCCAGGCGCCCACTGGATAAAGCGCCGACGGATATCATATGCACTTTTAGATAGCAAAGGCGCCACTGGACAGCAAAGACAACCCTGGATAACACAAGTGCTTTGGACAGCAAAGGCGCCCCTGGATAGCAAAGGCACCCCTAGGAAGGCACCCCTTCGAAAGCAAAGGTGCCTTTGGATAGCCTATGCGCTCCCTAGATAAACTAGGTGCCTGAGAAGGAAAATGAGCGCCCCATTGGAAAGTACAGGCTCCCCCTGTATAACATAGATGTCCCTTATCCATCTTCAGCTACCCTGGATTGGAGCAGCGCCCCTCAAGAGCAAAGGCGCCGCTGGACAAAAAGGCGTCTCCGTATATCAAGGGCACTCCTAGATAATATATGCACTCCTTACATAGAAATAGGCACTTCAGGGAAGTGAAAGGCGGCCTTTGGTTAGGACGGCGCCCTTGGACAGCCTAGGCGCCCTCTGCATAAAGCGCCCTACAGATATCATATGCGCTCTTGGATAGCAAAGGCGCCCATGGACAGCAAAGTTAACCCTTCTTGAAATAGATGATCTGGACAGCATATGCGGCCATGGATAAACTAGGCGCCTGAGAAAGAAAACAAGCGCCTCACCTGAGAGTACAGGCGCCCCCAGGATATCATAGGTGTCCCTTTCCATCTTCAGCTGCCCTACTGTCTATGGTTTGGCACACCTGTCTGACAGTCGCGCGCTCTGTTACAGGGCTCGAGCGCTCAATTTGAGCATGGACTGCCTTTAACCACATTTCATTAACCTATAACTGAAGGCTTAGTGCTCCATCGCTGCAACCGGGTGCCTTTTTCAGTATGTGCGCCCCGTTTCCGAGAACGCTGCCCTCACCAACCAGCAGTCCTCCCCGCTCAGCAGATGAGCGCCTCTTTCTGATAACTAGGCACTTTATTTCAGTGTTCGAGCGCCTTATTTCAGAATTCTTATTCTCCATCTATTTTGGGCTCCTCCTGGATTGCAGAGGCGCCCCCTCAAGTGCAAAGGCGCACCTGGATAGAAAAGTGCGCCCCATGTTTGCAAAGGCGCTCCAAGATAGCATATGTTCCCCTTAGATGGAAATAAGCACTCCAGGAAAGTAAAATGCTCCCTTTGGGTACCAAAGGTGCCCCTTAACAGCGAAGGCAGCCCTAGATAACAAAGGTTCTCTGGACAGCATAGGTGCCCTTGCGTAAACTGGTGCCCGGAAGAGAAAAATAGCGCCTCACCGGAGACAAAAAGCACCCCAGGATAACGTAGGGGCATGTATTTCAATCATGTCTGTGATTGAAAAATACACCTAGACAGCATATGCGCCCCTGGATAGAAAGACACCCCTGGGCAGTAACGGCGCCCCTGGAAAGCAATAGTGCGCCCCTGTGGAGAAAAAAACCGCCTCCTGAATAACCTAGGCACCGCCCCCGAAATATCAGATGCCCGTGGATAGAACAGACTGCCTTGAATAAAACAGCGGCCCTGGATAGTAAAGGCGCCCTTTGATAGCATAAGCGTTCCTTAGCAACAATATGGGCGCTACATGAGCTCAAGGTTCACGCGCACCTAAGCCCAATAATAGATCAATCAATCGATGCCGAAGCACTCCTTAAAGCACGGGCGCCAAATTTCCTAAGAAGTAAAGGCGCCTCTGCGTAGCAAAGGCGACCCTCGACAGTGGTGTAGGTATTCCTGAATAACAGCAGCTTCCCTTGATAAGAATAGCCCCAAGATGGCACAGGTACCCTGTTGATAGGAAAAGCGCCCCTGAATATCAGAGGCACCCTCTGAATGAGGTGCCCATGGAGAGCATAAGGGCGCCCTATGCATAGCAAATTGCCGCCCCCTGGATAGCCTAAGCGCCCCTTGCATAGGGTAGGCGCCACTGGGTAGTATAGGTTACCTTGAATAAAAATACGCCCCTCAATACCATGGTGAACCTGGATAAGAAAAAGCTCCCCTTGGGCACTGGGTATCAAAGGCACCCCCGGAACAGCAAAGATGCCCCTGGATAGCTAGGTTGCGTCCATTGGGGAGCGAAGGCGCCCCTGGGTGGCACAGGTGCCTCATCGAAGCAAAGGCCCCCCCCCAGAGAGCATAGGTGTCCCTGATGAGCACAGGTACTCCTGGACAGCCCCTAAATGACGTTGCATAATGTTACGATTCCTATTATGACGTATGCTATTATATCAAAGTAAAGGTTATTCAGTGTTTAGATCAAGGTTACAGGTCAATTTTAAAGGTCACTGGCCTTGATGATCAAGGCTTGATCAAAGGTCATTGGTAAGCTTGGGCACAGCGCTAGTTATAGCGTAAATTAGGCATAATATGTTGGGTTGTGCCGTAATAGGTCAATGACCTTGAAGGACCTTGACCCCAAAAATTGCAGACATTGTTTAGCGCCTTCCCTTTTGGCCTCAGCCCTGTTCTAGAGTATTCGAGCCCCGTTCCGGCCCGTTGGGGGGGTGCTTGAACACCCCCTCGAGGTCTCCCAGTGGCACGAAAAAACGTCGGCGCGAAGCGACACAGTACTTGTCACACCTTATCATTGATCAATTCCGCAACTTTCCCTCAAAATTTAAGGTTGCGTCATCTCAGGTCAGGTCACCAGTGCAGGTCAAGTGACCTCACCCCAAAAAATGTTTAAGTTGGCGTAAGTAAGAAAAGGGTGAATCTATCGAATTCAAACTTGTACCATATAATGGGCCCAAAAAGTACTAATACATTTATTGCGGGATTTTTCCCATCGATGGCCTAGAGACAGGTACGAATCATGACCTCTCCATTGAAAATGCATGGGGTAAAACGGAAATTTGCCGAAAAATTGCTCTATGTCTGCCGACGCCGCTTGGAATACCTTCGGATTCCCCAAATCATGGTATCCTAGGCCTCTTTATCGGTTCATGTTGCAAGTTTAGACATGTTACCTCTGAGAGTTCATCTGGGGCTTCCTAAGCAGGTTTTAAGACTTGGGTTAATTGCTTTGCAGGACATATTGATAAAACCCGTATTTTGATACCATTTTTTATTGCTATTGTGAGTTGATTCATATGCATACTGACTATGCTAGGCTAAATGGTGACCTTGACCAAGCCTTAGGTCAGGTCATTTTTATGTTTTGACCTAGTATAGTCATATTATGCATTATTTGATGATTCGCCGTAACGAGAGGAAGCGAAGTGTGCCTAAGAATGATTCTAGCTCAACTCTGGCAGATGCTAGAGTATATACACAGAGACATGTTGTAAGCTTTGTCTCGGGGGAGGGGCCCTAGCGCTGATCGCGGGAAAAATCCCCAATGGCCCCCAGGGGCCCTCAGGGAGTCAGGAAATCTGGCGTGGGTGGAATCCGGTAGGAGGGATTTTGGGTCTCCAAAATCAGCTGAGGGGTCCGTGCCAGTTAAGGGGGCCCCAGATAAGGGCCCCCGACGAGCTCATTTGACCTCAGCGCCAACACAGGATTCTCAAGACCAGCGTGGGGTGCCTACCTATTTAAACGGTTTCTAAATAAGCTCAGGAACCCAAAACTAACCCAGGGGTCCAATTTTCAACTCATGGGGCCCAGACACTCTGAGGGGAACCTGCAGAAGCTCAGAAGGCCCATAAAACTAATAGGGCCAGGCTACCTGGGTGCCTCGACGAACTAGTGCCCAGATACGCACAACGGGCCCCAAACAAGCTGAAGGGATCTATATCAGTTAAACGAAAACAATACCAACCCAGGGGACCCTGACCAGCTTAAGGGACACTAATCCAGCTTGGGGCTCAGAGCTCAGAGCTCCAGCTTTTAGCTCAGAGGGCCCAGGACCGGTTGAGGGGGCCCTATATCAATAAAAGGGCCCAAAAAGCTTAATAGGCTTCAGCGGCGACATATAGGTTTGAAGTTCAGTGTGAGAGCCTGGTTAACTAAAGCGGTCCCAGATCAGCTGAGGGGACTCGATATAAACTCAGGGAAGTCACCGAAAACTCAGGGGCCCAGGCCCGCAGAGGTTCTGCGGCCTATGAGGCTCAGGTTAGCGTCAATCGGCTATTTCAGTATGGAGCCGTTAGCCAGGACAACTGTGATAAGTGGAGGTGGTGGATACGACACCTCAGTTTTTACCATGACCGAATATAACTGTATTATTTGCTCATCGTGCTTCAGTTAGTGTCAGTGGGTGCTTTCAGCATTTTCTACCACGGTACCAGTCGTTAGCTGGCCCGAAATATGCTTGATGGTAAACGTGAACATGTCCTCACTGAGAGGAAGCTTTCATGAAAATAAGCATTTACAAATCCTTTTTTAAACGCGTTCTTCATTGACAGTGGCCGCCTTTTGGGTGTTAAATTGGCCAGTGGCGGATCCAAGGGGGAGGGGAAAAAGGCATTCCCCAAACGAAAAAGCTCGGGGCAAAACTGCGTTTTCGCCCCCAAAGCGATCGACCTCCTTTTTCCCCTACTCCTTCTTAGTTTATAAGCAAGCTTTTGGTGTTCCAACTCTCAACTTCAAACAGAACATAAGTTGATAAGATGTTCCCTGGCCTGTCCCCTCGAATCCGGAAATGTAAAAAACACTGAAGATTATATATTCGGGCACAGCCCTTCATCAGAATCATGGAGTAAATATCAATAATTCTCAGTTATAGTATAGCCAGACCTCCATAGTATAGCAAGTCATAGTATAGGCAGCCTTGGATAGGAAGAAGTATCTCGAGCCCATATTTTTCACCCCGTGAAGTTTTTTTTGGCTTTTCGCCTCAAATAACCAAAATTCTACGGGCAAGTGATATTGGTAGCGCAGCTTTTTACTGCGTGACGTTTTTTTTTTGCTTTTCGACTTTGGTTTGCTCCTCCCAAACCGACCGGCTAGATCCGCCACTGAAATTGGCGCCCCTCAGGTTCGGCGCCCCCCAGGTTCGGCGCCCTCCGAGCCTGGGCCCCCCCTTAACGAAATCCTAGATCCGTCACTGTCTCAGACTGAGATGCCTTCAAGTTTTTCATCCCAATCCAGGTAAATATCATCTTTATAAATACCCCTTCTGAACAGACAAGGATACTGATTTATTTCTAGACAGATTCTACTCCTATACCTACTGATCAAACATGAAGTTACAGCTTTAGCTGGGGGATAGAGTGCCTCTGGGAGGTCATGGCGTAATTATGCTTGCCTTCTAGATCCTTGCCTTGTAGATACAGTAGGCTAGACTAGTCACACTAGCTGTAGAGAAAAATTGCATCACCAGCCACCCAAAACACACCAAACTAGGGAAGCAAAATGCACTGACCCTTCCCTTAAGAAAAAATACAGAACTAATATTTTCAGTCTTCCCTGAATTTTCTCTTCTCTAAAGTTTCTTTGATTTGTATTGGCTCTCTCTTATCATCCTTTTCCCCCAACCCTTGCACCAATGACCAATTTATTTTCCAAATATTTCACAACTCACCGTGGTCTTGGCACATAAAAACACATGCAGGGTCTGGTTACCAGTGCCAAACTTTGCAGACTGGTTGATTACTATGAGACTATTCAAGCTGTAGAAGAGAACTGGTTTATGGAATAAAAAAACAAATACCAATCAAGCCTTTCTCCAGAATTAGGTGGCATTACTATAAGTGAATAGTTAGATGTCCATTTTATTGAAATGTATTTCATAGAAATGATACATCACCTGAATCAGGAGAATGTGCTTACTCTGCTCTTACATAAAATCAAGTGGATTCCAGAACAAAAGCAAGGCAAGCAGTATGGAATAGATGAATGTGCATGTTGCTTCTTCGTGCAATTAATAATTTACTTATTACAGCAGCACAGCACATACCTAAATTTTCACCCAGTTATCTAATCCTAGGTACCTATGTAATCTTCTGTATGCTATTTTGAAGAACTAGCTGGCACCTACAAGTTGTTTTCTATTTTTCAATCTTGCTCAGTTTGCTTATAGGCAGTAATCAAGGATTCCCAATGACCACCAGCACCAAAAGCAGTATTGACAAGTTTTACAGGAAAATGTTTGCCCTCCATTTCAGCAAAATACTCAAATAATTGTGTAGCTTGTTAGATTAATTACAATAAACTGTCTGATGATGGTGTTTGTGCACTAAAGGCCTAGATTATACAAATTCACTTAGTACCTAAGCAGACAGACTACAAAGGGTAAAACAACAAACATTGGCAAGCTGGATGGGAGGGCTTCTGTGCTTGGCCCACTGATGTCTCTTGAAACTTTGAAGCTCACCATTAAACTTGCAATCTCCATAACCTCATCTGGCACGTTTCCTCGATGGAGGTGTCATGACGCTTTCCAGTGGTCGGCACTCATAAATGGACCCACGTCCAAAATAAAACGACCTTTATCTCAAAAACAATAAAATCGATTTCTTTTCCTCCTGCTACCTATGCTTCTCTTCTTCCCTTCCTCTCCTTGACAAACACAATACTGCGCCACCGCCATAAAATAACAAACTTCAAACTGGATCCACACATTTCAGACCCTCCTGCCAGATTCCAGAGAAACTTCACCAAGAAAGGGCTGGTAGGGGTTTTTCTTCCCTGTCAAAAAGAAACAGTTCAGGAGACAGACGTAACCGCACGAGTCAAGCTTGAAGCAATAGGGCTGGAAGTGGCGCAGCCAGCGAAGACACGATTTTCCTGCGCGGGAAACCTTTCCCCTACCGGAGTTTTCTTTTTAAGGAAACCTCTCCCGGCATTTCGAGGTGCAAACCTAAGGTCCACTGGAGCCCATTAAAAGTGCAAATATTAGGTGCTACGTTACTAATTAAGATGGTGTTGCAGTTTGAGGGAGGAAAGTGGGCGGAGAAACAAAGAGTGACCAGTTGGCAGTGTTCCTCCAATTACCTGGACATTCTATATACTTTATAATGTCCAGCTGTCTCCTCCAATGCTTAGAATCTGTCTCCTACTATACGTCCAGAAAGACAAGGTTTTCCACCTCTGGGGGATTGTACAAACATCCCCACCGGGGCGATGATTAAAGGCTTAAGCGTTGATCCAGTTTGAAAACGGCGCCCTCCGCACTTTTTCACAGAAAATTCCATCAAATGCAATGAAAGGTGGAGACGGTATCTCATGCACTGGACATGCCAGCACTTCAGTATGGAACACTTTCCCCCTTCACTTAACTAGGCAATTCACTCATAATTGCAAGGTAAAAATGCACCCTTCTTTGTAAACCTAGTGCCCAGATAATCCTAGCTGATTGCAGGAAAGAACTGAAAAGTTTTGGCTGGTGGGTTGGGATTCAAGTATAAGCAAACATGTGTATTTTTGGACGTGCAAATGTGTTATAAGACACTATAGTAGCAAGGGCGACACTAGTGAATTTCTGTCGTACAGTGGATTCAAATGAGATATTTGACCTTAACAGAGTAAAACTATTAAATTTCCAGCTTTCGCGACCCATAGATTTTCATCGATTTTGTTAAAAACTGGCCATGGGACTAGAATTGAATCAAATCATAGGATGAAAGTTGTCCACATATCAATTTCAAAATTCATCCAATCTTTGCAAGCCTATGTTACAAGCAAAGATTCTAAAATTAGTTTCTCATGGTCCCCTGCAGGTGTCCGCTAGTCACATGACTCGGTTGGGTGACTAGGTCCCACTCGGTTGAATGAATGACCTCTAACCTTCCATCGCAGAGGAAATGAACCAGCTTAGGAGTTTAGAAGCCAGCTTGAGAGGGACGATACTGGCGCGCGAAATCAGTGTCAGCTATGGTAGAGGAGCATTCGTATAGCATGGTGTTGACCCACTGGCATGGCCAACGAGTGAATGAATCACAAGAGGGCTGTCCAAAAGCCTTGGGTATCCTCTACTGTCATCAAAATGATAATTAGTTGTAATCTCAACGTGGCAGCAATGGAAAGCTGCATAGGCTTTTCAAGGACCACCATCTTGAGTTGGCTGGCAAAAATCGTTTTCGATAAACGTCAGAACGGAACAATACCAGTTACGCAAAAACTGGCCGCCGCTGAAGCTCACGACACGAAAACAGCTGAAGCTCTCAGAAGCTGAGCGGCAGAAGCGGTTGTTGTTGGCCACAGAGGCCGTTTCCTGCACAATTCAGAGCCGACAGCGGGTCCTATTCAGTGGCAAGTCTCTATTTAAGTTCTTGCATGCACAGAACTCAAAAACAACCGCATCTGGGCCCACAGTAGCGTCGAGGGGCCTCAGGAAGATCCCGACCTAGACCATGACGGACTACGAAAATATCTCAGAACGGCGCTTCATTCCTTTAGGATAGGTATATGAGGACGACCAAATGCGGCGTGGAGAAAGGACCGAGGAAGCTAACAACAACAGTTATGCAGCGGGGCAAGCAGAATGAGATGAAAGTATCCGTAAAACGTGGGCCAATAGCCCATAGGAAATTGTTTGGCCTGCTAAAGCATTTCACGTAATGTTGTGGTGTGAGTAAATAAGTATGACCGGGAAAGATTTAAATCTTAACAGTTTGGATTGGTCCCATCTTAGATCGCAGCATTTCAGAACTCAGCCTCTTCCTTCAAAGTTTACAAGCACTGTGCTCAAAGCCACATATCAATGATGCCCCACTAAAAACCTCAGCCGGACGCTAACTTTCAACTTACCAAAGAAACACTTTTGACCAGTTTAGGATCCAGTTAAAAAAAAAATATGCCTTCATTCTGCAAAGATGATATGCACTTGAACAATAGATTTCCCGCGGAATTTTTAGCTCTTCAGAATAACTGGTATTTCATTTATGCACCACGTGTTCCAGGACAATGTGCATCAATAGTTGCTGACTTGCTACTAACCCGGTACCGCCTGGGCTCGTTTCATACTAACCACCGCCTGGGATGGCATCCAAACCGCCCCCTCCCCTCCCCCAACGATCTTAAAAACCGTTAGTGATATGGAACAAAATGAACAGCGCTGAAATGCCTTGTGTTTTCTACTTATAACAAAAGTTTGAAGCATATTTGTGGTGGATGGGTGACTTGGTGGGTGGCCTTAAAATCCCATAAGCCACAGGTCCCGGGTTCAGGTCCCGGCGAGGGCTCTGAATAAGTCCATCTGATCCCTCAAATCACTCCCAACAGGGTGAGAGTTACCGACGCTGAATAGCACTGGCTGTTGGTGCGTCATTAAACCCAAGTAATTGTTAGAAGCACATCTGTTAAACCGTGACGTCAAATTGGGTTGAAGTAGGTCACATTTGGGTCTATTTAGAAAATCCCTTATAAATCAGGAACAATTAGACCAAGAACAAAGCCAAAGGTATGTACCAATGTTTTTGCCTTAACCCGCACCCCACCAGGGGCCCGGCGTCACCTTCGCCCCACCGGGGGCCATCGATGGCCCCTTCTAAACTCCGAAAATATAGGGGTTAGCGCAAATGAGCAGAGTGCAATAGCAAGCTCGCGTAAATTCAGTAACAAATTACTTCACATGTTTAAGCAATCAGGTCAATGGTTGGACCTCCAGAGATCAATTCAGGTCACGATAGGCTATTTTCACTCAAATGTGCAATGATTAAGAAAACTGGGCATGACTCTTATGCTATTAGTGCTATTGAGATCTGGTAAAGTACATTTTGGTAAGAAATAGACAGACTTTCCAGAGCTTTTTCAAAATTCCAGACCTTTTTGCTCAATTCCAGACCTTTTTCCGTTATGTGGAACGTAATGTGTTCCCGCCAGTGGCTTAACCTCCAGAGGTCCCCTCGTGACCTAATCTGAACTGAGGTCACGAAATGTCAGAAAGCGACCTTACCGTATATCAAATGAAAGCCAGTGACCAGACATACACAATGATGTTTGATTCAACACTCTAGCTTAATTAGGTCAAAAGTTATCGTTAAAATACTGTTATTGACCCCTGGTGTCCTTGGATGACCTTGGAGAAGTCAAAGGGAAAATATGGCCCCTGGGATTCGTAAAGTAGTGTCCAAGAACGCTTTTCTGAACAAGCTGAGCATTTGCAATCGTTGTTGTGACTTAGACAGGTTTTCCCCATGCTTTTTCAATAGGAGAGGTCACCCCGTGGCCTGACCTCAGGTCACGAAGTCGAAACATCCCGGATATACACCTTGTAGACCCTGGAGGGGTCAAGAAGTGTAGGAAGTTTCAAATCGATCGATCGAAGAAATGTAGCTCTTATAGAGCTCAAAAGTTGAAGTGAGGTGACCTTGGTTGACCTCGCCTGGTGACCTGACCTTGGGTGAAATGGGTAAAAAAATTCAGGGATGGTGGGAAAATGATGGGGGAGAGATAGATCCCTTAACCGTGGCGCTGCGTCTCGTCGTTTTTCTGCTATCCCGAAAAAAAACCTTAGAGGGTCCATCGATGACCCCGGTGGGGCGAGGGTTAACACAAGGACTTGAACGATATGCAGCAAGCAGTGGCGGATCCAGGGGGGCAAAAGGCAATTGCCCCCAAACGGAAAGCTCGGGGCAAACTATGTTTTTGCCCCCAAAGCGATCGACCTCCTTTTTCCCCGACTCCTTTTTAGCTTGTAAGCAAAATTTTGGTGCTTTAACTTTCAACTTCAAACAGAATTAGAGAAGTTCAGTGTAAATATTGGGGCTTGGATAGGAAAAATGTATCTTGAGCCCATATTTTTCACCCCGTGACGTTTTTTTTGCTTTTCGTCTCAGTTCCCAAAATCCTACCGAAAAGGCATATTGTAGGCAATTTTCACTGCGTGACGTTTTTTTTTGCTTTTCGACTTTGGTTTGCCCCTCCCAAACCAACTGGCTAGATCCGCCACTGGCGCAATACCTTTATGCAATAGTGTGACCCTGATCTCACCTTGACTTAAAACTAAGGTCGAATAATGACCTTAAAAGGTCATATCGTACATAACTTAAACTCTTGAACCATGTTCTTGGCTTTGATACCAAATTTATGTCTGTATCTTGTTTCGTTGAAAACTTAGGTAGAGACTCAAACAATTGCGGAAAACATGACCTTTGGCGACCTATGGTGACCTTTTCATTGAACTGAGCCGAAAATAAATGGCAGCACACATATTTCAAATTGTCAAGTGATTTCGAATGATGTCTAGAGACATGATCTGACTATTCTATAAGCCGAGTTACCCCCTGGCTTCGTTAGCCTCGCTTTAGAAGACAAAATCGCCTTCATGGGTTTGGAAATAGCGTAATAACTCATGAATCTGACCTGGCTTTGGCATAAGTTGTCAAATTGATCACATAAGAGGTATTCATCGGACGCTTCTGTCATTAAAACCGGCTCGGAAGCATTTGTGAAAACTGAGGCGGTCCAATCAGACCCCCAAGGCAGGGAGGGGCTAAGGTTAACCATCACCCCGGTGCGGGGGTTTGAATACCCTCCTCGTGTTTTCCAGCGGTACCAAAAAAAGAAAAAAACGGCGGCGCGAAGCACCGCTGTCTTTGGCCCATCTACCCATAACCAATTCGGCAACATTTCCCAAAGTTTTAAGGTTGGGTCATCTCAGGTCAGGTCACCAGTGCAGGTCAGGTGACCTTACCTCAAAAACGTTTAAGATAGCATAAATGAAAAGAGGGTGAATCTATCCAATTAGAACTTATATTGCATTATGGGCCCCCTCAGTATTACAAAATATCTTCTGGGATATTGCATATCGATGACCTGGGGTCAGATACGGGCCATGATATTTCCATTGGAAATGCATGGGTAAAATAGGAAATGGGAAAAAATTACTCTACTTCCGTAGATAAGGCTTAGAATACCTTCATATTCTCCAAATGGTAGTATCCTGGGCCCCTTTCCGGGTTCATGTTGCAAGTTTGGGTTTTGACCTTTGAGAGGTCACCTGGGCCTAACTAAACAGTTTTTCATGCTTGGTTTAATAACTTCCCCTAATATTGATACCTTCACGTTTGGATTGTTATTGCGAGTGGAATGATATGCATATTGTCTATGCTAGGTCAGATGGTGACCTTAACTTGACCTTAGGTCAGGCCATTTTATATTTTGACCAAGTATGGTCATTTTATACATCATTCGATTCGCCGTAACGGAAGGAAGCAAATGGGGCGAAAACATTTATTCTCACTCAACTATGTCAGACGTTAGAGCCCAGAAACTCTTTCCTAACCTGTCACCTTCTTTGACCTGTCATGGCCTCAATATTGACCTGAGCCCAATAGTGGCTGATGTAGTAACCTCATGAATTTTAAGAGGTACCCACCAGTGTTTACGTTTATCGCTATCCCGCATAGGAGCCAATATCGAGGGGGGGTGTTTCAAACCCTCCAACCAGGGCGAAAATAGCTTGGAGGCCCACCGAGCCGGGTGATTAGCTATTTAAAAAATCATCTTGTCCACCATATTTTTCGCTTCTGAATGCAGGTTATCTATTCTGTCTCCTTGTCATGTTTCCTGTAGAAAGCATAACTAAATAACAGTAAAATCTCACTCGTTGGAATTTAGTGTTTCCATTATTCAAAACCCACTGCCTTGTCTACTACTAGGCTACAAACAGTGGATTTCAAGGAGATTTACCAGAACAACCATAAAGCTATACCAAAGATAAGCAAATACTTCACCTTTATCTGATAAGCTTCAGCACGTTACTTATGAACATGAATGCAAGTACATACATACATACATACCAATTACGAAGTTTCTAAAATAATCATAAAGGTCAGCCAGGATCAGTTTGCTGTCTGTATTCAAGAAAAGCTACTTCGGCGAAAATTTACATCCACAGCACTAGACAAACTTGGGACATTTCTCGGTTAGAACACATGAAAATCACAAACGGGCATCTGGAGACAGCCCCCATGACTGAAGGTAGATACATATCACCCATAGCCTTTCACGATGTGTCCCTTGGTGTGCATACATAAAGCCGCGCCGCACCACAAAATGTTTTGGGAGTCCCCAGATGATAATATGGTCCACGCCTCCGACCAAGAACTTCCCCGCAGCTGCAAGAGAAATTGTCAGGGGCCTGCAGTATGCACGACCCACAGATCAGTACCGGACGAGTCGCCAGTGAAGAACATGTTTCCAGCGGAGACCATCGAACCGAGAAAGTACATTGGTCGCCAAGTCAAATAGGCGTGTCCAGATTACAGATCATTCACAATTCTAGTTCGCTGTTTGGGAGGAGACATTGTTTACTTCCTTTGAGGCGAATTAGTACTCAATATGCATACACTGATGAAAAGGCTGTACAGTCAGCCATACCACTATACAGCGCTCAGTGTCAAGGGTGAAGTATTCCTGTCGTGTTGAGGGGTATAGCCGAGCACAGACTACATCTCCTCCAACAGCATCCGCTCCAAAAAGATATTCTAACGCCTCTAATATGAACACACAAACGCCGCGTTTACACGAGCCGCGAAGTTAGCCAGCTCGGGGCCGGCTAACGTGCACGCTGCCAGGGCGGACTGTTTGGAGGGCAAGCTGAAAAGATTGGGCTAAATCACGAATAGCCGCTGCTTTCTTCGGGATTCAACTTCAATCTTTTTAGATCACTAAATCCGGTGTTGTCTTTTAACCACATCCGTCGCGGTACTGGACGGAAGCTTGCTTTGTCTGCCAAGCGAGTCAAGCAAAAAGACAAGTGGGCAACACCGGGTTTAGTGTTCTAAAAAGATGGAAGCCAAGCCCAGAGGAAAACAAAAGTTATTCATGCTGTAGCCCAATCTTACAGTTTGCCGACAAAAAGTATCCCTGCCACTGTGTTGCCGGCCGAGCCTGAACTGCCCGATGCCGCCACTCGTGTAAAGGCGGTTGAGGGCAGGAGAATACTTATGATAATTCAGCGTTTTTTTGGGGGAGGGGTAAAATCAAACCTCTCTAATGTATAGATGGCCTCGAGCATATTATGATTATATGATGCCCCTCACACAAGACAGGACAAACACACAAAACCAGCCAAATTCTCGGAGTGAGCGTTATCATGGATCCGCTTCACAGTAAGGAGAGCAGCTAGGGGAGAGAAAAACTCCAACATACTTCAACCATCGGCGGATCCAAGGGGGCAAGGGAAGGGGCCAAAGAGGGGCACGTCCCTCCAATCAAACCTCGGCGCCCCCTGAAATGGTCACAGCGCCCCCTTGAAAGTTCGATGGTGCCCCCTGAATTGTCACTTCCCACCCCTCCCCCAGGATGAGAAAATCGGAGCCCACCATTAGGATTTTGCGCCCACCTGGTGGGTTTTGGCGGTCAAAAGTGGCGCCCCCTAGTCCGGATGGCGCCCGCCGGGAAGATGCCCCCCTCCCGATCGGCAATCCTGGATCCGCCAATGGCTCCAACTGATCGATGTTGTTGTGAGTACCGAGGCAAATGGATCAGTATCAAATTTAAGAGCTTGGGGAATAAGTAAGCATGGATTGGGTGATAACTGAGCAAAGGAAAAACAACACATGTCCCCCGTGTGATTTCACACGGACACTGCGAGCGCAGATCGGCAGATGAAAGGAGAGTTTAATGGAGCTCAACATAGAAAACAGTGCTTAAATAGATATGGCCTGTTTTCGGAGATGAGAAGCTTAGCTGGCTGAAAACTCCTGCTACAGTTTACTAGCACAGTTACCATGGGTTCAGACTTCGGCTGCAGCAGGGAAGCCGCTACTTCCAGAGCGGGAGGATGGGGTCGATGTTGAGTGCATGGGCGGGGTGGCATGCCGAGAGGCTCCGTTGTCTGCTCTGGTGCTTGGTAGCGGCGGTGGGCCAACCCAGTGGAGCTGAATCAGCAGACGGCGCAACGTGTGGCCACCATCGATCGGGGTATTGGTAAAGACGGCGCAGCGTGATAGCGCGAGAGGAGAAAACGAGAGAGAGAGAGAGAAGGGAGAGGGAGATAGAGAGTGAGATAGAGAGAGATAGAGAGAGAGAGAAGGGAGAGGGAGATAGAGAGTGAGATAGAGAGAGATAGAGAGAAAGAGCGAGATAGAGAGAGAGAGATAGAGAGAGGGAGATAGAAAGAGAGAGAGAGAGAGAGAGAGAGAAGGAGGTCAGAGAGCGTGAATTACTGAAACCCTTTGCACAAATTGTTCAACCTATTACCGGGATGTAACTCTGTGCGACACACATGAGGGGCAATATATGTGTCAAAGTATGCCTATACATATTACAGGGTGCCTCGACCAAAATTGATTTCCCCTTTCTGCAAAGGAACTTGACAGGAAAAGAATAAAGGTAAAACTATCTTATATGCGCGAATATACCTTTAAAAGAATACATTTGGGTGTCTCACACCAGCCTTGTCCAGCTCCTCGACATCTATGCCTTTCACAGGTTTGTGATCACTCTCTGCTCGGTGCAAGTTAAGCGTCATCTTATGCAGCTCAACTTGAACAAGGGCCTATATTCTGCTTTGTTGAGTTTTAGGTGTTTTTCCACCTTGCTTTTACAATTTCCTCCAGAAACCTAGAAAGATGACAGTGCATCACTCGTGGATCCTGGTCGAGTTGTGAGCAGGACACTGTCTTGTTGGTAATTTACTTCTGATATCAGCTTAAGTTTGGTGGATCTTCCACGTCATTTTTACTCATGTGGCTGCATTGCTAATGCTTCCAAATGTTTCAGTGCTCTATTCACACAGTCTTTGGCCGTCACCATCTGTCCTAAGGAACGAGGTTCAGCTCTGAGAGCCTTTAACAGTTCATCCTGGTCTAAGCTGGGATTCTCCTCGGTTGCGAAATGCTCTCGGTGTCGGTCCCCTCGGCCCTGCTGTGAGCCATGGGGTGATGTTTCTTTGCGGCTGGATGTACGACATATATCGAGTGGAGAAACATCACCTAAAAACACCCGCGCCTGCTTAGAATTGTCCGCTTTTTCAGACGCTTCTGGGCAGACGTCAGTCATCTATGCCATCCAGCTTGAGAGTGAGATTCAAATCATAGCTAAGCTGCGATCACAATCCAATGACAGCGGAGCCTCCTCAGGTGGCGGTGTTTGGTCGAATGGCGATGGACAGTCACTCTCAATCCTGGGGACAAAATTGTTTTGCCTCCCTTTAGCCATTATTTGTGTTTTCTGGTATCATTCTGTCCCGGCCTTTGCTGACATGTTTGGCCATCGGAATCGGGGCGGTATTTCTCGTGCAGCAGCTGTAGATTCCGTGTGATGTTGCGTTGGAATTACGAGTGATTTGAACCTTGCCGATTCTTCTGGATGCCAAAAGCTTTGGCAACCCTGACCTGGATTATCCCGCGCTGACCAGATCAGCCGTGCAACAAAGAGTTGACAAAGAATGACTCACTAACTTGGCCGACACTGGTTCCGTGCGCTAGAGGGGTCTTTAGGAAATCGGGCTCTGGCTTCCCATCGGTGGTTAGGCCAGACTACCCAAACAAGAAACATAATCAACTATGATTCTGAATAACCTGAGTCGGGGTCTAGTCATAATTGCATTGGTTTTATAGACGCCAGGTCAATAAGATCGCATAGGAGAAGGCATAATCGAGTTCTGCGACGCTATGTATACTACCATTTATGCACCGGACTGGATCCTTTATTTGCCTTTACGAAGGCAAACTCCGACAGAGATACTTCGGTGCAGTCAACCTGGATGCTGCCATGGATGAGCAGGATAAATATTTCTACACAGCGATGATATGTTTTTGGCAAAGAGTTTACGTTTGTGTTAAGCCCGCCATATATCATAACGAAGAGTGTTTTCCACTATTTTCATCGTCACTGTAGAGGTAAAGGTTGGGAATATCCTTTTCTGACTTATCAAATACCAGCAATGGGCACCACTACCAATTTTGGTTTAACCGCTGCCGCTACTTCCACTGTCTTGGCAAGCTGAAAACGTTATCATTGCCACCAGCGCTACTTTTTCAAAATCACAATACCGCAACCCGCTATTCCGCTGCTCCGCTATCGTTGTTTTGTATAACATAGTGCTACTAAAGAGCTACCCAAAAGGCATTTCTACCATTATTTTAGATAAAATTATAGGAAAACCACTGCTTATATGCAGTGGCGAATCCAGCACTTCTTTGCGGGGGGCTAGGGAGCTCGAGCCTCCCCCAGCATTACCACGTATCAGCCTCCCCCTGAATAGGAACTATAGGTACTCGAACATTTGAGGTGGAGGCAGGAGGAGGGGGCCTGAGCCCCTCTAGTCCTTCTTGTATCCGCCACTGCTTATGCGTATATCAAATACCAATTGCCGGTTTACTTTAAGATATGCAAACAAGATCAGGCAACAAAAAACATTCATTCATTTTTGCTTTGAATCGTGGGGAAAATATTTCACTCGATCATCATCTCATTTTTTGGGTATCGACACCCTTCGTAGGTTGTAGAAATTTTGAACTTTTTGAATCCGCTACCCGATACTCCGCTACTTTTTGGGTATAGAAAACGTTACCGATAGTCCACTACAATTTCGAAAGTTGCAAGTAGCGAGACGAGATGAGTTGCGGACCACCAGGCTGTCAAATTCCGGCAAACATTTTTTTCCGTAGGGGGTCAGATCGCACAAAGCGGCCAGGAAGTATAGCCTGCTCTCAAGGACGTTTAACAGTTTCGATGTAAGCCGGATCAAAGCTTTGATAACACTAGGTAACAAATTTTCAACTTTTTTGTGTTCAGATTGTAAATGTGATTTTCTATTTACTTTTATCTAAAGAACGAAGAAAATCATAATTATTCCCTTCAAACTTTATTTTTCCGACTCGGAGAGCTAATTTTCAAAACTTAGTGAATGCCGCATTCCTTCAGCATGAGCGGAAGATTGAATCAGTCAATTATTCAATCGTTTCATATAAATACTGTGCGATTCCGCGAAATAATGTGTCCTAACCTTATGCCTAACAACAGTCTGTAAAAATGAGCAGCCCTGCTCTGGAGCAGATCACGGAGCTCAGTACATCTACATTTAAAACATTAACCCTCCCCACCGGGGCCATCGATGCCCCTAAGGTTTTTTTCGGGATAGCAGGAAAACGAGGGGACGCAGCACCATGGTTGAGGACTCTTTCTCTTTCCCCATCGCCTTCTCACCATCCCTGAAATTGTTTACCCGGGTCACATAAGATTAGGTCACCAGACGAGGTCAACCTTGGTCACCTCCTTTCGACTTTTGAGCTCTACCATAGCTACATTTCCCAGCCGATCGATTTGAAACTTCCTACACTTCGTGATCCCTCCTGGGTCTACAAAATTAATATCGGGGATTTTTCGATTTCGTGACTTGAGGTCAGGTCACGAGGCAAGATCCTAGGGGCAATATTTGCTCATTGACATATCTGAGGTCATCACAGGTCATCAGGGGTCAAAAGCAGTATTTGACTATAAGTTTTGACCTAATCAAGTTAAAGCACTGAAATAAACGTCATCGTGCATGTCTCGCCACTGGCTTTCATTTGATATACGGCAAGGTTAATTTTTTACCCTTCGTGACCTCACGTCATATTTGGTCACGAGGTGCCCTGCGGAGGTCAAACTAATGGCGTGAGGTGTTATGTTTCACCTAGCGGTAAAAGGCATTTTGCTATCAAGTGCACTTTACCAGATTGCAATAGTTCTAACGGCATGAGAGCTATACCTAGTTTGCTTAAGCATCGCATATTTCAGTGGAAATGGCCTATCGTTACCTAACTTGACTTCTGGAGGTCAAACCATTCCTCTGAGCGCTTAAACATGCGAGGAACTTCGTACTGAATTCACACGAGCTTTCTAATGCAGTTTGCAGATTTGCGCTAACTCACATATTTTCGGAGTTAGTGAGGGCCATTGATGCCCCCCCCCGGTGTACGGGGTAGGGGCGAAGATGGACGGACCCCCGGTAGGGCACAGGTTAAACACGTTCAATTTTCATTCCATGCGGGGCAGTTTCCGCACTAAAACGGGAAAAATTAAGAGATTTCTGAAGGCCCTCGGAAATTTAGGCATTATATTTAAGTTTCCACGAAAGTCTACAACATTCTGGCACCACAGAGGATAGCATAATTTCCACGAAAGTCTACAACATTCTGGCACCGCAGAGGATTGCATAAATACAGGCTACTTTCGATCCGAAATTAGTTTAGGTAGTTGGTAGCTACGTACATCTAACCATCTCGGTGCTGAGAGGACAGTTCTCACTTCGTTAGCATCTGCATTTGCCACGTATGGCATTCAGAGGATGTAATCATCTGGCAGATGCATTTTTTCACGTCGGTGGTGAATTTATCATGACAAGAGCTAAAGTGTCCTCAATGGGAAGATCTCCAAAACTGTAAAGCTAATGCAGCATTAGGCAACGTGCTAAGCGGAAAAATCATTGCCGGTGTATTTATTGGTCCACAAATGAAAAAGATTATGGAGTGTAAGAGCTTCCCGGGAAACTCACAATGAAGGAGAAAACAGCGTGGAACAGCTTTGTTGCAGTGGTGGCTTCTTAGGAAAGCACAAAACCGATAAAACATGTGGAGCTTGTTCAGGCGTTGGTGGGGAACTACGGCAACATGGGTTGCATGATTCCCTGAAGTCCACATCATGGATGCTCATATAGATAATTTTAAGGAAGCATGTGATTGTA
Organism: Lepas anatifera; assembly: GCA_034440635.1. Taxonomy (NCBI): domain Eukaryota; kingdom Metazoa; phylum Arthropoda; class Thecostraca; family Lepadidae; genus Lepas; species Lepas anatifera. The sequence continues at coordinate 820,838 of JAOTON010000262.1, forward strand.
CTCTGAGGAGCAAAGCGAGCGCTTTCACCAGGACATATTGGATTTTGAACGCCACCACCAGGGGTCATATGGTGAAAACAATGGGAGACTACATATAACTGGGGACTGATTCGTGAAAGAGATCTACAGCATGAGCGTAAATCAAGGAAGACTGCTCATTTCTAGTGCTCACCATGTTTTGTGAGTCATCGCAGAGTAAATAAATGCTGCTGCTACATTACATGACGTTTCCTATCAACTTAACGCAAATCAGAATTCAAATCTGTCGCTTACCAGCAATAAGAATATGTAAATTTCATATAAATCAATCTGCTGGACACAAAAGCAAAGTTTCAAACAACCAAGTTACTTTTTGACTCTTCCTAGGCATAAGCAAATGAAAAATAACAGTGTCTACCCAGGCACAAAAATTGTGTTAAACGGTGTAATGTATTTATGAGTGTTGGTTCACATCGACGCCCCATTTGATACACGGTATTGCTAACTCTCTCCCTGTTGGAGGGGTCCGGGGATCAGGTTACCCCTAGCCCAGGATAATCGTCCCGCACAAAAGCGAAGAAACGCGTGGAAAACGGCAGCGCTATCCACTACACCACCACACCACCATCCCCTCTGACAGTGGATTTGAGATTTGAGTTTCGAGCTATTTGAACGATAGAGATTCCATTTAAATGTTTTGAACTTACTGTGGGACGATCACAGAAATTCTTCATATCTATGTGAATTGTTAGTACATGAGGAATGTATATATAGTGTAACATATAGCAGTCATACAATAAAATATTATCTAGATGGGTGGGGGTCGGGATTCCTGAGGCAACTTCTCCAACAATTTTACTACGTTCGCGATTTGATATCCAATGCTGCAAAGCCAATTACATAAGATGCCGCTTTGCTGTAGCCCCCATACCAATACCGTGCCCTAGTTGTGGCGATCCTGCGTCAATAACGCGATGTCGAGATCGAACAAGCTCTTTACATCGACAAATCCAGTTTCTGATTTAGTTGCACGATTGCCTATTTTTTCACACTGGAAAATTTTATGCAATTTGTCAATATTGGTGGATTTTAAAAGTGTACGTCAGACAGGGGTAGCAGGTACTAAAGGTTCACTTCTATCTATAGTTTCAGGCAGAGATAATGCTGCAAAGACACCGATACTAATCGACACCGCACCTCGTTTCCACCAATCCGCACGCTTTGACCAACAGTCTTCTTGCCATCCAACTGGAGCAGGCAGGCAGTCAGCCACAATTATTCTCCCCACACTGAAATAGGAGGCACTGGGAACCTCGGCCGTGGTGGTGAGCGGACCCCGCGGCTATTGGGATTAGGGTGAAAGAGGCAATACCGTTTCATGGCACATCAGGCTGAAAAGCTACCATAACTGTAATAAAGCTGAACGACCGAGCAGTGGCGGCGCTTGAGGTGAGATCGGATGCTGAATGCACTGTAATGTTGCAGGCGGAGAAATTCTATGGCGTACTGAAGTCCTGTGACCTGGATCAATCCAGTGTAGTACGTGCCCGTCGCTTTTTATTTTCCAGTCTGTCCGGGCTTTCAGAATAAATGTTTCCAATAAGTATCACAAGTACACACTAAGTGCACCACTATTCTACAAAAACATGTTTGTTTCAACTATGTTGTCGCACACTGGGCGACAATATAACTGAGCTCATACATCTGCCACTCTTGTCGTATATATAGGAGCCAGGGAAGCGAAATTAAAGTTTCATTCTATATTTTGCCTGTTCCTAAACTAACACATGCTTACCCTGTCTCGAGTGCGTGATCATCGCTGATCGTTCTCAAAACGTCATAAATACTTCATATTCTGCCTTTCCCAGATGCATGAACACCTAGTGATGTCCCTTATTTAACACCTGCGCTGGAAAGGAAATCTGAGACTGATGCGCACTACAAGGGGAAAAATCATTCCAGGCCCCACCCTGAGATCTCCGAATCTGGGCTTAAATTCGAGCTTAAAAAGTTCGTGTTTGGGTGTCCCTCAAGATCTCAGAAATCAAAAGGGATAGCAAAACGTCCGTTTGGGGGTCCATGGGAGCTTTGGTGATCTGTTTTATACCCAATTGTTTATCTAGGTTAATATCTTGAAGGCCAAACAAGGTCGGAAAGGTCAAACCTGAGCCGTGCTGGGGACTAGGGTGTTTCAGTCCACTATAGTAAAATTATGTTTGTTTGGAACGAAGTCATATCGACTTTCCCCAGCTCTATACGTAAAACTGAATCCATTGACACCCTTAAAAGCAAAATAAAAGGACATTTAGAGGTCGCGCACTTTTATCAACAAAAACATTACACTTGAAAGAGGCGCATTCTTTCTTGGTGCGCAAGGGTAGAGCCCTCCGATGGAGTTCCACCACCCGGAGCAAGTACTGCTTCTGCTTCTCGTCCTTGACGAATCCGCTGAACCTCTTGATGAGGGCGATCTCGAGAGGTTCAGTTTTTGTTTTGTTGTTTTTGCCCCACTGTTTTTGTCTTGAGTCGAAAGTTAAAGTCGTTGTGGCGTCCCATTTGATATAATGATCTTTCCCATATGTAGAAGGATTATCGCAACAGATTCGACGCATATGTTCTAAATTCAACGTAAGAACATATTTTAAGCCACATCAAACGATCAAACAATTACTGGTCAAACCAAGGGACAGGATATACAACCGGAAAAACCAGGCCCAGTATGCAAGATGGAATGTAATGACTGTTCAAAAATATACATTTGAGAAAGCAAAATGATGATGGAAGTCCGACAAGACGAACACCGAAAATCTCGACAAAAACTAATCCGAGGGTCAATTGACGAGAGAGCAGCGGAGGCCACAGCGATACATTCATTCAAGAAGGATCATTATATCAAATGGGACGCCACAACGACTAACTTTCGACTCAGGACAAAAACAGCGGAAAATAAAAGAGGCAATTTACATCCAAACCACCATGGAACCAAAAATGAAGAGAAATATCGGCAAAGTTACCATCTTCTCTTGATTTTTGGACCTCTTAAAACGCCAGCCAAACAAGGGATTGAATTGAAAAAATAACACGTGTTTAGAGATAATTATAAAATGATTCGTTCTGTTCATAGCTAAGATTATTCATTCAAAGTGCACCCTGTCTTCGTGTTTTTCGCTTGGTTAGGTTCATGTCATAGTGTTATCTTCATCTCCCTTGAAAACGGGGCGGGATGCTCCCGAAATCGGTCGGGTTTTATACTTAGGCTAGCCATTGTGCAGTAATAATGTTTTACTTAATTTGAAGAATATTTCAGATGTGAAATAGAAAACCAAGCAAAAGAAAACCAGCACCAGTATCAGTGTGAAAATGTGTACATTTATAGGCGTAGGAACGGGCGGGGCCATAGCCCCCAATATTCTTGTTCTTAACCCTTAACCCTATGGCGTTGACTGGAAAGAAATGACTTCCAAATGCACCTTGGCCTCCCAATATTCTGGACGTTCCTACGCTTATGTGTACATTTGAATACATTTGATAAAAAGTTGCAAAAGTGCGCGACCTCTAAATATCATCGAAATACATGGAAATTTCGCAGAAGTTGTGCAGATGAGGTTTGAGGGGAACATCGATATGCGTCGAAATATTGCATTTGGAACAATGAAACACCCTACTGGGGACCTATTGGAAAATTAGATGGTTAAGCGTAAAAAGCTGGGAATACGATGAAAGTGGACTATAGGTCAAGGAGGGAAGGTTCCACACAATGTCCCCTGCATTGTTAGGAGAATCAAAATGTAAAGTTTTTAACTAAACACAGTTGGTGAAATTTCAAAAAAGGAGCTATTAAATATGGCAGCAGTCGGGCGGGAGAATGGTGATTTGACTTTGACCAGGAGCGTCGCCACCAGGGGGGTGTGGGGGCCTCTCCCCATTCTTGGAAAGTGGGGCGCCCCTCCCTCCTCCCCACTTTTGGTCGGAAATACCATTGGAAATTCCGAATTTAAGCGGACGTAGGGGTTTCAAAGGTTTCGCCACTGGCCTCCCTCCACACTTTGGTTCCGTCCCCCCACCACTCGAAAATCCGTGGCGATGCCCTTGACTTTGGCCCATGGCCCTTGATCTTAACCGATGGCCTTTACCGTAACACTCAACAGCATCAACTTTGATATCACAGTATTACATACCTCAAATTGAGTAACACCATTTGACTAAAAGCACTGGGGTCAATGACCTTGAGAAAGCTGTTAGGGCCTTTGGCCTTAACCTTTATGTTAGGTGACCTTGACAGATCACTCCAATTATATAGCACTATTACGTCAACACTCGGTCTGCAGTGCTAATGAACTGGTGCGACCGTGCGATTGTGGCATTTTCAAAATATAGGTACACTTGTAGGCCTTTGAAAGCCAACAAGTGACCATAAAAGCAACCAATTTTCAAAACTATTTTACCAATGGACGCGTTCATAACCCTCGCCCCGGTGGGGGTGTTTGAACACCCCCCTCAGTGTCATGACTAGTGTCAGGAGATATAATGTCAGGACTCATGACAGGAGTTATAAGCGTCAAGACCAGTGCCCATTTTACGCGCAATATCGTAGCCATTACAAATACAATCTATTAATTAGTCCAAGAGAGCACCAATGTATGCTAGTTTTATTTTCTAAGTGGTCCCATGTATGTAAAAAATCCAACGTTTCCATTACTTGAGATAAGCAGCCGTACTCCAGCATTCTAGTCTATCAACAATAAACTTTAGCATTCTACTTCCCATTCTTTCTGTTCCCCCCCTCCTTTACTCATGACCACCACAATCATCTTATCACCTCTCACAAGTTCACTTACGAAAGCATTTCACCCATCCTGACAAATTTAAAAAGACTACCATTCCAACTCTCTGCTTGGGTTTGGAATCTGGTTGATAAATATCTTTAGGAGCAGCGTTTATTTGCAATACAGCTTGAGTCGCAAAAAACGTCACAGCTTCTCCGCTTAATTAATTTTCGAAGACAACAGACAAGCCAGATTTAAACTGGCAGAGATTCTTGACATGAGACATGAGGGTGTAGAATCGACGATCACCTGTGTTGAAATGTCACAAATACCCCCACTATTACTTGCATGGTAGACATAAGTTTTGCTTACGGGGGGGAGGTTTGGCAATTGCTAACGATTGCTGACGAAGGGAAGTGGGGTAGGAGGGTCAGTAATTTACTGAAAATAGCTGAAAAAGAAGCGGGGTTCGTGCACCCCAAATTTTTCTGACGTCATGTGTGAACAGTCATTAAGTAACATTTCCCTCAATGTCTCGAAAAATGAAAGAAATCTAAATGACAAATGTCTGCTATTGCGCCATTGATATAACATCATTCATCAATCTGAGTCATCAATTTCCTTCAATGCTCCGAAAAAGAATGAAAGAGGGCTTAAAGGATAAATGTCTGCTATTGAATCATTGAGATTTCATCAGCGTCATCAATGCACAATACAAAACAGAACACACATGTTTGAAATCAAATGAAATAACAACTTCAGTTTCTTGAGCAGGAATTGTAAGCTCATGGTCATAATACTTGCACTTCTCAGGGAGGAAAATATGTCAAACATAGTTGACCATGGCAACGCTTATGCAACACAATATTTCTACTTTTAACTTGTTAAATCAGGCCATCAAAAATAAGTTGTTCGATATTACACTTATAAGCATTCCGTACTATGACAACAAAACACAAAACATGTTTAATGAGATCTCCAACTAGGAATGAATTTTACACTGGATCTTTTGTACTTTTGTGGTCTTATGAGTGAGGTTGTAATCAAGAAAGTTGTGCAAAATGTGCCGCCTTGTGGGAAAATACATTTGTGTGAAAACATAAAACTCCAGTCTCCACTGATAGACAAGTCAGAAAACCAGCAAAAATGCGTTGGTGTCAGCAGCGAATGTCCGCTGTGGATCCTAACACACGAATCACACCAGATTCCACTGTGATGAAAACAGCCAGTTCCATTTCGGAAGGCCGGTGTGGCGGCCGTAGCAAAAACCACAACAGGCACATCCCATCTAGATGAAACGAAGCCCGCGAGCAGAGCCACAAGCATTAAGGCTTTCAGTTTTTCTGTTGGCTGGGCAAAGCTGATAGGATGCCAAAACTGGAGAATAACATCTCTGTAGAAAGCAGAAGAGAATCCGCCCAGCAGCTAAGAATAAATAATATACATACAAAACTGACTAGGGCTGGGGCAGATATAGGGATTAAAGAAAGAAAGTATTCACTGGCCATTCTGTCGCGCATGTCATAAAATTCAGGGTAAATAACATATGCTTCTCTGTAGGTTTTTCCACTCCAACAGTCCCAAGTTTATTAGAGTGAGTCTGATACGGACGTACGTTCTCAATTTGTTACCAGCTGCCACTCACACGGGTGGAGTATTGCATACTTCCAAGGTTGTATCAGCACCCCTGACAGGATGAAACCATCAAAACCTAAAAAGGCTGAATTCCAGGTCCAGGTGGAGTATACCCCCTCGTCCCATTGCAAAGCTTAACGTCAACATAGTGGCATTGTCGGAAAATAAAAGGGTACAGAAGGGCCGGTATCATACTAAAAACCAGATATTCTGTGAACATTAGTCCTGGTTAACTTTTTATCTACTATATTGAATTCGATTTATACTTTTTACATTGCCACGAAATATCAGCAAATTCACATCCTACGTTTTAATATTAACGGTACTGTCATAATTTTTTGGTGATCGACTTCCTAATGTTCCGCCAGATTTACCAAACTACTTGATCATAAAAGATCCCCGAAATAGATGCTTTCTTCCTATTCCAATGTGACGTAGTATATAACATACATACACTTCATCTCTAAAAAGCCCGTCAGTCGTATGATGCTAAACCGTCCAAAATAGCAAAGATTTTATAATCTTATCCCATTACCATAGGAGCTTAAAGGCACCGCAGTGATGTTTATGATAATTATGATTAGGCGAGTGGCTCTAAAACCTCGGATAGTGGACGGCTCAGTGCCCTGGTTCAGGAACAATACTTTTAGACAGACGACACACTTCATTCACTGTGTGCCAGCGTATCAGCGACTTCTCCAGCTCCCAAGCTAGCGGACACCCCGCGGTGTTTCCCTCAGCTAACTCGGTAGCCTCGCGCCCCGAACCACACACTTTTGCTCTCATGAGGCTGGGAAAATTTTGTCCTGGTGTCAGTGCGCTGGCAGGCGCGGTCTTCCTCACAGATCTTGCAATTGGTGATTGATCTGTAAGCGAGAAAGGATTTGATTGCAATGCCTAATTCTGGAAGTAGAATATGAAATGCTGCGAGAGGCTGATAAATCGCGCAAATAAAGGATTTTAGACAGACTTAGAAAGCAAACTGGTTTGATGCTGTTTGGTTTATGTTGGAATCTTGCCCCTTGTTTGTTGTGACGTTTCCGGTTTGGAATGAGGCATGAATGCCGCTGGTTCCGTTTCATTTCAGAAGGACGGTTAATAGATGTCTCGGGTAAAAGATTTTGTCACAAAGGCCGAAAGAGTGCCGTCACTGTGCTCCGCTCATTGGTGTCTAGGAAAACGCTGTAGAGCTTAAGAAGAAGAATATAGCTTTTTAGCACCATCTCAGAGGCTCAAATAATTTTTGAGACACAGTTCACGATGGCCCTCAATCAAGTGACATGTTTTACTAGGACCACTCCCAACTGGCACACTTGCCCAATGACGGAGTATTGGCGATATCCAGATAACATCTCCGAAGAGCTCGGCGGGACGTGGGCATTTGAGCTCTTCACACCTGTCGCAGCCAGCAGCACCCAGTGCCACTGACCTACCAGGAACGGAAGCCAGGGGAACAGGGAATAGAAATTCTCCCACATACCATCGATGTTCATTATCAGCATGGTGAAAAATAGTGAGTAAAACAGCTACAAAATCACGCCAGCACTTCATTCATTCACAACATTACATTCAAAGGTAATGTCCAGAGTCACAAAATGAGGGCAATCAAAGTACTTATAAGATGTGAGAATTTGATATTGACATTCACATATTTCACCTGACTCCCTCACCCTTTTCAAATTCAAGCAGATCAGCTTTGGCAGTGCCGTATTGTTAATCTGCTCGGTCATTCCCTTCTGGTAGCTCTTGTGCTACATAAATGGGGAGCTCATTTAAGCTTCTTTCACCCAAGCTGACCTGTCTTTAATAATCTAACTTGGCTTTATATGAAGGAGAGTATACTGTATCGAGAGAGAGAGGAGAGAGAGAGAGAGAGAGAGAGAGAGGAGGGACAAAGATAGGAATGAGAGAAAATGAAAAAGTGAGACGGAAAATTCGAAAAGGATGTGGCTATGGTTGAGGACTAATTTGAAGTATTTTTCCGTCCCCTTCTCCTGCTATCCTACTATTCTCAGATGTGTGTGTGTGTGTGGCTAAGTCGCGCCTGAATCTTTACCCCGACTTAAACATTTTAGCTACCAGTGCACATACGACTGGGAATACGCGAAAAGTGATGTCGACTCTGTGTCGGTTGGCACGGAAATTTCGCAGACGTGTAAAACGACAGACGTGACAGCCGGGAGACCTCTGAAATTGGCAGCCGCCGCCCTGGTCTCTATCGATCGGCCCGGCATGGCAGCCCAGCAGTGACACTGTCACCTCCCTCAGTCCTCAGAAAAGACGATCTGACGACTTCTGAGCAGCCCGCGCCACACTCTTGTTCTGCGCCATGGAACGAGCCCAACCACTGGCGACCCACAAATTGGTGCCGGCTCGTCGGCTTTATCCCGGAATTGGGGTCATAAATATACGTGGATAAACGCAGAAATTTAGTGCCGCAAACTATTCTCGTTTCCAACCGGTTGGAAGATCCGTCAGCGCTATCTACAGAGAGCAGTGCTGTGCGAGTTGTTATAAAGAAACATATGATAAGCTTACAGGGAATCAGAGGCATATGATGTGAATTTACCCCGAAATAGCATTCCCATGTATATTTCGATGCTAATTACGAGACATATCTTTTAGGACGAACTGCAAACAAAACAGAAGCGCAGTAACTAAGAACTGTCACTCGTCTGCACTAGAAGTGTCGGTACACATGCGTTAAATGTCACTAGTTTCACTCAGTGTGTTTAATATGGTCAGTGATTTGATCTAAAAACAGGAGCAAACATGGAGATGGT